>CAXFZM010000116.1:0-31575 GCA_964007475.1 Hybos culiciformis
TACCTTTTCTAAACTTTCTGATTTTGTTGTTATCCATTGTACAAGTTTGTATCTTATCTTCTTACTGTAAATAGAAAGTTCACACACGTTCATTGTTGAATGATACACAATAGTATTGCAAGCACTGGAATGTGAACCGTTATGCAGGTGTTGCCCCCGGCTGCTTTCGGGTCACAACCGTCGCACAATCAGTGTTGTAATGGGAACACTAGATGGCGGTAGTGCTGGCCTGATGGCAGTGCATAAATTTGAAATGTCTGGTGTGCAGGGAGGTGGGCACGATAGAGGATGGGAATGCGAGGGAGAGAGATTGCGAGGATGGCGGGGTGAAAGAAGCACGAGTAGATGGATATTGATTGGTGCCAGTGCCAATGACACTTGATAGTGCGGGTGACATAACTGGGTGGCATGAAACATTCAATTGCCCGACCAGAAAGAAAGAGAGAGAGAGAGAGAGGTGTATGATTGTTGGATGTGTTGTGAGCAGGGCATGCAGTGGGAGGTGTGGTCTATCCCCTTTCGCAACCAATTGCACCGCGCATACCCTTTCACATTGCCGCATCACTCGCTCATCACAATCATTCTTGCCATTTGATAGCGAACATTATTACAACCAGAACAGGAGAGACAGAGGTGGGGAGAGTGCAGAGTACGTGAGAGAGAGAGAGAGAAAGGGAAAGAGTGGGTGATAGAGAGGAAAGGATGAGTGATACGAGTCGACCAGCACTCGCACACCGACATCCTCGTTTATTGGTTCATTGGTGCGAGGCAAACAACACTACACACACATGGCGAGAATGCAAGTACACAGTCAGTCGACGAGTGCGTGCGATCCGCATAACACCATGTGACAAACACTGTGTGACTTGTCTCCCATCAGCCACCCATGTGGCGCCCACTCACTCTATCACACCCACTGGTCACTAGAATGTGACCATTATTCACACACGTGACCAGCAACCATAGTTTCTATTTCATCCAGTTCCTGATTCGTCCAGTTCCTGATTCGTCCAGTTCCTGATTCGTCCAGTTCCTGATTCGTCCAGTTCCTGATTCGTCCAGTTCCTGATTCGTCCAGTTCCTAACTCCTTCAGTTCCTAATCCACCAAGTTCCTAATTCATAAAGTTCCTAATTCATTCTGTGATCTACTCTCTTGCATTTTCATCTTCCTGTACATCAACAGTTCAATGTAAAGTAAGTACTTCCATTTTATTTGTTTGATTCCAATTCAGTGAGCAGTTGTGTTGTTGAAAGGTTGCACTCTTCCTTGTTCACATTCTCCCTCTCCTTCCACAATTGCAAACTCTATTCAAGGATTTATTTTATTTTGTCAAACAACAAAATGTTATTTTATTTTTTGACCGAGTTTTTTGAACGTCTTCACTCATTCTTCATTTATTCTGTGCTCGTTTTTTGTTTTTAGTTTTTTTTGTTTTCATTCTTTTTTGTCGTCAAGTTATTTTTTTGACGAATTTTTCACGGAAAAAGTTTTCAAACTACCGAAACCGCCTACACGAATGTGTGCGCGAGCTGAAACGAACGTTGGAGGTGCGTTTCAACGTTCGCTTGTCTCACATGCGAGTGCGAGTGTGTGTGTTCGTTCCGGCGAGCAACAAACAAACAAAACTCTAAGAATAAAGCAAGAGAAAGAGAGAGAGAGAGAGAGTAGCGTAAGAGTTTGTGTGTCTCCTTCTATTTATGATCGAGAATGAAGGAGTAAAGAAGAAGGGAATGTTGTGTGCTGTACACTAATCATGTCAGTGTGATTGCCAGTGCACCAGTGCAGGGGCACTCGAGCAATGCTCATGTGATCACGCCTCCACACACACTCCCATCCTCCCATTGGTGGGGTGTGTGTGTCGCATCATTCGTTGGGAGGAATCGAGGATAGGGTTTGTTCTTTGACCACACGGACCCCGATGTACAAACGATCAGTGGCGTTGATGCACTTCACTAATTGGCGTCACCGGCAGTGAGTGACGTGCAGTTGGGTCGGTGTATTGTTTTCGCTAATTAGAACAAATGAGAGTAGAAATGGGAAGTGCATTGGTGTGAGTGACACTCGGTGCATGTCACTCTGTCACATCCACTGGTGGTCAGGTGAAATCCACCAGTTGTTTGCATTGGTGTCTGATATATGCACCGATCTACACCATCACATGACACTCGAATGCGAATCACGCCCAGTCTGGGTCAACACTAGTGCCGAACAAACAAACACACACAGAACAGAGAGAGAGAGAGAGGCATGTGGATGTGGATGAGAAGCACCACTGACCCCGGATGCGTCCCTCTCTCCCTTCCTCTGTTGGACGTTGTAGTAGTGTTTTCCATAGTGTGGATGGATGAGTATCGTTGATTGCCACCAGAATGAGTGCTCTACCCTCTCACACTGCTCTAATGACCATCCCGTTCACACACTGCCCTCTGCTCCACTTTCCATCACACAGCCTGTCCACCACCACCACCATCCTCTCGCTATCACTTTGTGTTTCCTTTCACTGGACACACAGTGTTCATGTTGCGAGATTCCTTTGCACTCGATTCGTGTCCAGTGCAGATGGTTGTGTCTACACATTGGGCCAGTACACACACACAACGAATTAGTAAACACACACTTCACTCATGTGTCGGATGCTCGAGGGGGGGTGTGAGGACAGAGTGGTGTGATGTTTAGACTATGTAGCTGGTTGTGTTGGCCAGTATGGATGACCACCACTTGAGTAGGGGGCATAGAGGATAGGTCGATGCATCGCCACACCAGAATGGCATTCATTGCGGCTAAGAATAGAGCAATCACTCACATAACGGTTCGAGTGCAAAGAGTTCGCTTGTCCATGTGTTGCTGAGGGAAAGCAGCAGGGGGACAGTAGCGGCAAACTCGCGCCCTTAGCCTTGCTAGATGGTGTGTGTGCAAGAGGGAGAGTAAAGAGAGAGAGAGAGAGAGAGAGAGAGTGGCGAGCAAAGAGTGGCCTGTCTTGTGCGAGTGAGTGAATGAGTGAGTGCGTGTATGTGAGTCAGCGTCGTGCTCATCTGTAGCACACCACTTCTCTCCACTTGCACACACACGCGAGTGATGACCGCGCCACCTCACACTCGTGTTCACTCGTTCACTGACTGGCATTCGGTTATAAGCCTTTGATTGGTTCGCATGTGCGAGTGTGCGACCATTGCACAGTGCTCGCGCCATTCTCGTCACTATCGCTTGTGTCAAACACGCACACACATACCTCGTCCACGCGCGCGAACACACACACAAGTGCACAATGCTCATTACCTCACTCGTTCATTGCTCGCTGTGAGCAACGGTCGTTCCCATTGTGTGTTCACTTCTCACTTCTGATCTCACTAACCTTCTACCTCATGATGTAATTTCGTTCAGATTTGGTCGCCTCACTTACAATCTACCTCATTCATCCAAATGTTCGTTGTGTGAAATGTCTGTAATCGATCTCACCATTCATTCTCACTTGATTCGAACATTGATCAGTTCCTAATCTTCTGTGTTGTGTTTGTGTCCTGTGCTCATCACCATCATCTTCATCATCATCCTCATTCATCCTCATCGTTATCGGGTAATTGGTGGACTAAACTCTTCCATCGATCGTACAAGTAAGTTTCTCTCTCTTCTTTTTCCGTTATTATTCCCTTATTTTCATTTTATATTCACCCACTCTTCTTCCTCAACCAAATGACTTATTGTCGCATGTACAACCTAAACCAAATCTAACACTTGCAACAAGAGGAAGAGTAGTGAGAACGCGCGAGCAAGTCAGTTATCCATCTTCTCTTCTTTTTAAATGTTGAACGGCACATCGTCTCGCCGTGGTATGTACCACCACCTCCGTATTCACTCATTAGTGTTTCCGAACCACTACCAGATTGTCGTCGCTGTGTGTGTGTGTGTCACGCAGAGAGGGAAAGAGAGAGTGTGTGTGTTACCCGCAGTGATCGGCGCCAGTAACTCTCCATCGCTTGTAGTGGCACATTCACACGCGCATCCTTTTCTCTTTTATCGCTGCGCGGAAAAGTTATCTTCTCTCACTCACACACTCTCTATCGGGTTTGTGTGTATGTGCATGTCTCTCCATTCTTGATTTTGCAGACGATCAACTCGCCACCACGATTCGATCACTCACTTGCACATTCCCGCTTATTCGTCACTCATCGCTAGTGGTGGTAGGTTCTGGTTGGCACACTCGTTGCTTTCTCTCTTTCCCTCTGTTCGTCAGTGTCCGTGAATAGATCTGTGGTGTGTGAAGTGTTCCCAGTGTTTCGCATCCAGTATCGTCGACCTACCTGTTGTGTGTGTGTGTGACATATATACCCATGATGGTTAGTTAATTGGTTAATGTGTGTTGTATGTGCGTTACTAGTGTATCATGTGATATATAGTGCACAACTTGTCATCTCACTATCAACTCCACACAACTCTTTGATGCTCCACAAGCATCCAATTTCTGCTTGTCTGTCTACTGTTTTGTTGTTGCTGCTGTCTACCTAATCATTGGACACCCGTGGCACGCATCATTATCATCACCACAATGCACATTTCATTTCACTTCATTCTCGCTCTTCCCCCTTTCTTTACTTCTAACTCTCGTCAATCACCCGCACGCACCACTTTGAACACTGGATCGGTTTGTTTTCGCTCTACTCTTCTGCTCTCAATTTACTCTCGCGTGTCAGTGATAAACTAGTGTGTGTTTGTGTGCTTTTGTTTCACTTGCATTTGGTGCACACGAACCTTCTCTTCTCTCAGCTGTCCATTAGTTTGTTATCACCGGCTTGTTCCGATGGTTCGACGCACTAATTGTGGTCGTCTACCCTGCTGACCAGTACAGTGGTGGTGGTCATTATTCGAACGGTCACACTAATCATAGTGCATTGTCTTTATCTCACCCTGTGTGCACGCGGCACGTCATCATTCGAACTACACATGACCAATAACTCTCACCTTTGTAATGAGAATTTAATTGGAGTGTTGGTGTGTGTTTGTTCTACACTTTTCCTGTGTGTGAGTCAGACAGTTTTCCAACTCAGTTGTTGTTCAAACCGTCAAATTCAGCTCTTTTTATGCTTCATACTTTCTGTTTTATTATTATTATTTGTTTGAAACAAAAAGATAGAAAAATTCAAAAATGGTGATCTTTTTGTGCTAGAATTGTGTTCGTTATCTGTCTTAGTTTGGTTTTATTCTTACCCCCACCACCACCACCATCATTTTAATATCATTGATTGCATTGGTCTGTTGCACAACTTTCTCACTCGTTCTGGGAAAGAGGGACAATTGTTTGGTGTATGAGTGGGCGAGAGTGAGATGGTCGTTTTTTGTTGTTCGTTCGTTCTTATTGTTGAATGAGGCCCATGGAGAAGAAAGTAATTATTTATTGAATTCAATTTGGTTGGTGTTCGTGTGAGAGAGGGTAGGATGGCGAGAGGCTCCCTCTTCACGGTGCATGGTAAGTGTCGAATCATTCTCGTCGCCGACATCGTCGTTTATATGTTTGCAATGGCGTGTGGGGAAGGGTAGTGGTGATGGTGGTTGTGTGCAGTGCACATGCTCACTTCCAGCCTGTAGATTAGAGGTCGAATGTGGCGAGAGATAGTGGAAAAGGTGAAGGTCGAATTCAGTGGTTTGCTTGAAACAAAAGCTTGTGAAGATTAACTCGTGTGTGCGTGTGCTTGTGTGTGTTTGTGTTCACTCTGGATATTTCATTTCAAATGTACAAATGATGGACAAACAAGAGAGTGGGGGATATTCGGTGTTGGGTTGAACGTTTGTTGTTTGCTCGTTTCGGACGTTGTGCTGAATGCTGATATGCATCTTTGAACGACATAAATCGCCATATGAGTCCAAGAGGCTCTGATTTGACTTTTGCAAGAGAGAGAGAGAGAGAGAGGGAACATGGAGATTGAAGAATAGAGAGAGAGAGAGAAGAGGAAAGTTGTACGTTCTATCACGTCTGCACAAGGGTAATGGTGGAGTGGAGTGCTCGTGCTATTGTGTGCCCTTTACTTCACCCTCTCTGTCATAAATGTGTTCACAGAATATATGAGGATGTCGCGTCTGTGCTCGCCACTCATCGACCAACTCTTGTCCAACTGGGTTTGCATGGTCATTCACGTAGTGTGGCTAGTGACAATAACTAGTCTCGCTAATTTCCTTCTCCACTTTCTCAATATGTTTATTGAGTGGCTCACACAATGAATACGTAAATGTTATCTATAAATCACCCCTTGTGTTTGTTTGTTGTTCTATTTTGATTTTTGCTATCCACAACTCGACCACCCTTCTTGTGTGTTTGTATTATTCAATGCTCCTGTCACTCTGTATGCAGATGTCAGTGGGGGGTTGTAATCGATTGTGGGAATGTTTGGTGCGCGAGTGCGTGTCTTCTTGTCACTGTTGCTCATTTGTGTGATTGCTGAACTCAATCCTTCTACCTGGCCTGTGCTGTCTCTGTGTGTGTGTGAAAGAAAAGGAAAGGGTCAGTACAGTGCAACTAAACTTGACACCTGCATGAACTGTTTGGACATGAAGAGTGCGAGACTTGATTGCATGTGATAATTAATTTGTGTGTTATTTGCATGTGGTTGTTCGCGTTTGCATTACATCATTTCAATGTTAATCGGTTGAGTGCGGCTAAAGTGTAACGGGGTGGAAGAGAGCGATTTGCGTACAGATCCAGTTGTGCAAACTCTGATTCAGGACTTAATTAATAGTTCGAGGCGTCGGTTTTATTTCCATCCTTGCTCGTGTTGTCTTCTCGCATCACGTGGGGATCAGCAGCAGTGTGTTTGTGCAAGTTTGTTACTTTGTTTCTCTTCTTTCTCGTTTCTGCTGTCGCGTTCCTCTTTCTTTCTCTTTTTTTCTTTCCTCCATTCTCATTATGCACTTCATTTCACTCTATCGCCTGTGTGTGCTCTTCTTTTTTAGATTTACTTCTTTCTCATTTTCATCGTTCACTTTGACTCCCTTATCGTGTTGTCCTCCTTTCATTCGATCAACATCAGCATACGTGTGTTTGTGGAGTCAGTACACTTGGTGGTGGTGGCATCTTCACTCTCATCTTCACTCCACTCTAAAGTTGTTGACATCAACCCAGTGTATGTTTCAGTGTATAATTTGTTCATTACATTCACTGCATTTATTGTCGATCAGCGATGACAACCACGAGTGTGTTCGCATTTCACATTTCGTACCATGCCATACACACCGTCACACAAACTTTCAATGTATTTCGCACTGACCACAGTCCCCTAGTGGAAATGTGACACAAGAAACGAGTAGTGTGAAGAGTGTATGCGTGGAACTAATTATACGTCCGTGTGACGAGAGCACTCCGTAACAAAAACCAGGGTGTGTGTGAGAGAGAAGTAGAAAGGGTTTTGGGAGAGTTGCATCGTGTCTTGGTCAGTGCGATTGGCAGTTGGCACTTGTTGATTTATTGATTGCCACCAATCTGTTTGTTTACGGGTGTGTGTGTGTGTGTGTGGGAAGTGAAAGAGTTGCTTGACTCTTTCTCTGCCCTTGTCAGCTTTGTGTGTCATTGCCACCCTGACTTGCGTGTCCATTCTTGTGTACGTTGCACTCACTTCTGGTGGGAGAGATGAATATCCAAACTGACCTCGATTATCAATCCATTACACACTAAACTCATGCACGATGGACGTGCAACACACAATCCTTTTGACCATTTCGTTGTGTGTTCACTCGCACTCCACACTACTCTGTCCATGATGGAAAGTAGCATTCATTATTACTTTGCCTTACTATGCCCTCTCGTCTGTTGATAGATAGATAGATAGATAGATTGTTTGTTTGTTTGTTTGTTTGTTTGTTGGTTGGTGTGTTTGCACGATTAGGTTGCGTGCACGCATTGTTGTCGCACTGACAACCAACAGGTAGAGGTGAGAGAGTGTGGTGGTATAAAACAATTCAATTTGAGGTTGTTTATTATTTTATAATAGATAAACACTAGCATGCAACCCTTTAGGCTGTCATTTAGGCAATCACTAAACTGCTTGTCGCGCATGGGTGTTTCAGTTCACTGTCTACTGCTCCTCTCTACAAACTTGTCCATTTTATGACCAAACACACACAAACACACAACGTAGTGCCTCTTCACAACCTTATCTTTGTTTGTGCCCTTTGGGTCGTCGTGTTGTGTGTGTGTGTATGTGTGGCCATCTTCTACATTTCCATTTGCCCATTGGCCATTTCTCAACTGTGCATGTTTGTGTTGTCTGATTACACACAACTCCTTCTTGTGTTGAATGTTCACTGCGCCAGTGTCCAAGGTATATACGTGGTTGTGTTGCTGTATGCTCAACACATCTAGTTAGTGGAATGGTTGCAATTTTTTTTTGCGGTGAAAATTTATGGAAAAGTATATGAAGAAAGGAGCGAGTGAAGCGGCGTTCGTCACTTGTCTACCTCTCTCTCTCTCTCTCTCTCTCTCTTTCACTTCTTTCTTCTCTCTCTCTCTTTCACTCATATGTTCATATGTTAGAGCACGCCATCATTCACACGAACTTGGTGGAACTTGTGCAATGCGTGTTCTGTACAGTCAAGTGAGTGTCCCTTATCATCGGAGGTGTGTGCGTGTGTGTGTGTTTGATTAGAATGACGAAGTACATAAAGAGTGAAGTCAGCCATTGCCATTCAATCTGTTCGGGTGATGATGGTGAGCCAGTATTCTTCCATTCCAACATTACCCAATCGCATCGGCGTCGGCGCTATCATCGCTGCTGTTTATTGCTGGTTGTTTCTCTTTCTCTCTCTTTCAACTCGCTTTGCCCCTTCACTACTTGATGTGAAAATTCCACGCTGTATATGTTTGTATGTGACTGCTCGCTTGACACATCGCACCTTGTAGAGAGGCATTGGTGGATGGGGAGAGAATGAGACGAGTGTGGCAATCGATCGGACGCCGGTACAGCATGGGTAGAGCAAAACATGAAGGGGGGTTGGTGGTGTGGTGGTCTGGTCATGTAATCAGTGACCGTGCCCATCGTGACTGAACACAATCGCGATCAAGTTGGTGTCACGGTCACGAACACTTGAATTCGTGTCGCGTCATTCTCTGGCTGTGTGTAGCCAGTCAGCATACAAATACAGGATAAGGCCAACGAGCATCGCGTCGCCCTGCTCGCACCCCCCCTCTCTCACTTTCACTCACTGGCTTGTATGCCCATTTCGGTGTGTTTTCCATGTGTACTGTTGTTGTTGGTGGTGGTAATGGCACTCGTGCAAGTGGTGGTGGTGGGTGCTTTTCCATCTCCAGACTCTGCCTTTCTTCTCTATTATACAACGTTGGTGATTATTCAATCGCCAGTGCAAGACTCGCACTCTTCTCTATCGCGCGCTTCACGTTCCGGGTGTGTGTTGCTGTTGTTCTGCAGCTCAACTCGTTACGTTTCCATTCGATCATACGCACATGAATGGAACAATCGGTCTGTGTGTGAGCAGAAAGTTTCTGTTGTGAGCGAGTTGAGTGCAGAGATGTACGCGTCATGGTGACAAGAGCAGAGAGAGAGAGAATGCGACTGTGCACACCGTCCTCTTTCTTTTTTTGCTCGATAATCGGTCTTCATTACAGAAATGTTCTCGTTTTGTGTGTGTGTGTTTGTGTACGGATTACTAACGAATCGGGACATATCCGGACATGCACTTCTTTATCACCCACTCTCTTACTCTTACTCTCTTTTTTCGGCTTCCTTTTTTTTATTTTTTATTTTTTGGTTGGTTGCCGGTTGCTGTAAATGCAAGTGAAATGAAATCGATTGTCATTTGTTTGGATTTAAAAGTTTAAATTAATTTAATTTTGAAAGAAAATATTCGTTTCCATTTCGATTTGAATGTGGAGCAAAGTGATGATGATGATTGAATGTGTAAATGGTATTTGTATCGATTTATATGTGCTATTCTATACGTCCACCAACCAACCACATGCAGCAGACGTGTCGAGCTGTTCATTTGATTATCTCTTTTTCAACTTTTTGTCTCTTTCTGTTATTTATTGCCATCACAAACGTAATGGAATATAATGCGCGCGAGTGTTTCAATAACGAACCAAAAGAATATGGTTGGATTTGCAAACATTTTCCATAATATATCATCATCAGATACATAATAAACAGGGAGTGAGTATGAGAGAGAGAGAGAGAGAGAGAGATAAGGGATAAGCAAAGATTCATGTGTTGGATAATGAGCTGATGTCATAGGATCATTGAGGTTTTTTCATTAAAATTTTTCTTTATATTTAATTTTGTTTTTACTGTTTTTTACTACTTGGCATTTTTTAGTTTGTCTGTTTTGTTCTCTCTTTTTCTCTTCGTTTGTTTTGTGTTTGGTTGCATGAATGAGACAAGAAAGTGGCATTGTGTGTGCTGCTCTGAATATCTAACTAACCATTCTTTGTTTGTTTGTTTTTGTTGTTGTTTTCCAGTGAATAATTTGGCTAGCTCATCATTAGCAGTGTCATCACCATTGTCATGTGCAATCATCATCGATGCTTCGTGTTCACTTCTTGTCCGGATCAAAATGTAAGTTGCCTCTCTTCCTCTCTTATTCTATCATTATGTGAGTGCGTGATTTGTTCAACACATATATATCGCGTACATCAACACAGAGCTGATTAGTGAAAAGTGCGAGTTAAGAGAGGGAAGAATGGAAAGTGAGAGCAGTGAATAGGAAGTATTAGTAAGACATGAGCAACAAATCATGATCACTATGATCATTGGGGTTGTCATTTGTGGTATTCTGTCGATTCTCTGCTAATTGGTTGCACTCTTCACTCTCTCTTCCTCTTCGCTACTACTTCCAATGCTTGTGTGTGGATGGTTGGTAGTGGAGATAGCGCCACGAAGGGAGTAAGGAGTGTAGAAGGGGAGAGAATTCTATAAATAGAGTACGTACATGCGCGATTATTACTTATGATTAGGTTCGGTCGAGATGAGCAACAGGAGAGAGTTCTGCCTCGACATTCTCTCTCCCATCATCATTTTACTTTCACTCGTGCCTCTCTCTTTCTTTGTCGTTTGTTGACAAATATGGGAAACTCCTGGCGGTTTGATTGCCATTTTTGTTTCACTGGTGAGAATATTCTTTCACTCGATTCGCCTCTTTCTTGACGAACTCCTTTTCTCACTTGTCGTTCCCCGTTCAGTTCAGTTCAGTTCAAAATGTGTGTTTGTGTGTGTGTGTGTGTGTGTGTGGAGAATGGCCCCTCACTAAAATGATCTCGATTGTTCACTCTGTTTCCTGCACCTCACACCAGCGAGAGAAAGAGAGGGACATTTTTACCGTGCTTCTTGTATCCTTCTTCTTTTTGGAAATGATTCTCTTCGTGTTCCTGTTCACTCATCATTGTCAACATGATGATCTTTTCATTCACTCACTTTGCTACTGTTGTTTGTGTCTTAAACGTTGCTCTTCTCGCGCACACACTCAAGAGAGAAAGAGAGAGAGAAACAAAGAAGGATGTTAATTATTTTGTTCTCGGTTCGGTTCTCACTCATTCTTCCATTCTAGCTTTTCTCCTTTCATATTCTCTATCTCTGCTTTTCATATTTGTTCTACTGTTTTTATTTACTTACGCCTTTGAGGATTTTCGAGTGTGAATGCGAGCGCGTGTGTGTGTGTGTGTTTGTGTGTTTGTTTGTTTTGGTTGTTTCAGATTTTTTTCTCACTGCCTTTTTGTCGTCGTCTTTATTCGTCATCGTTGTCGCTCGCTGTCGTCGTTGTCGTCGTTGTTGTTGTTGTTTTAATTCCAACAGTTTAATTAGCTTTGAATCGATGCCAAAGCGTGTAAGATGATGATGATGGTGATGATGAAGGGAAGGAAAGAGTGCAAGTGAAAGTAGAGGAAGAGTGAAATGAAAAGGATATGAAAAGGCAACAACAACAACGACAAATGTGAATGAATAAATTGAAGATTAATGGATAAAGTAGCATGCAAGAGGTTGATGAAGAGAGAGAGGCAGACTGAATGGTGCTGACGATTCTTGGGAGGGAAATAGGGAAATGAGACTCATTCATTCGCTATGGGCTTGCACACAGGGGGGCGTGTGACGAGAGTGTGCAATGTTCCCTTTCTTTTCTCTTTTTTTATTTTCTCCATTTTCACAAACATTTATTTACTCGTTTTCAAATTGCGCAAGATAATGTGTGTGTGTGTGTGATAGAGAAAGCGAAAGAAGATGTGGGAGTATGAGAAAAAGAAAGAGAATAGATTGTTTGTTTGATTTTGTTCGCAGCCAACAAATGAGTAGATTAGAATACCGGGTGAATGGGTGGGTGGTATATTCTGGTGAGTGAGTGAATGAGTGAATGTGCATCGAGTTAACCCTTGGTGTGTGCATTCTATAAATACACGAGGTCGAATGGCGAATGTATGTTGGTTGTGGTGGATAGTGAATGGCTGACTCGATGTGTGTTCACCCTTGAGTGAGTGAGTGATCAAAGTGCAATGTCACTGTATGTTGTGCCGGTGCATGTGCACGTCACTATCCACACACTCATCTTTGACCTAAACCTAAAGTTCAACGGTGGATGATGGTGTTGGGCTATACGCCGGTTATTTATACCATTCCATTCATAACCAATGCTGTGAGGCTCGAGTGTCGACGTTTGCATCCTTTCTCTCTTACTCGCTCGTGCTTGTCACATTCTCTATGCTTCCACAAACAAACATACATGGCAGGCGTGTAGAATAAGAATGAGTAGCGAGAAAGATACAAATTAAATAATTTACTGCATTCATTTTATAATTTTATTGTCACGCATGCTACATCAAGCCAGTGGGTATGTTTCCACAACATTCGGATTCTGCATCTGAATGCGAGTGTGATTTGTGATCGCTGACTTTGTTTGATGATGTTGGTGTTGGTGATGGTGATAGTGGTGATGATGATCAGAGTGAAGAGCCTGTGGTGTTTGTGTATTTATTGAATGTCTGTGTTCAGTTTGAGAATTCTGTTCACCAGGTCAACATGGAGTGGGAGAGATAGAGAGAGGGGGGTAGAGGGAGTATGGTGCATGTTTGTATGACTCGAGCCAAAGTAAACAGAGACATTGGAGTAAACAGTGTGGAGGGTGGAATGGGCATTAGCATATGAATATGCGATGGGACAAACAAATCAACACCATCATCACCATCGCCCTCTTGCCCTCGACATGCCCGTACTGTGGCATGTCCATTGTGTTGGCGCATCACTGGCACCACCATCAGTGATTAGCATAAACAAATGTGCACGCATACGTCTGGGTACAAAACACAGATAGAGAGAGAGAGAGAGAGGGCATGCGAACATTGCCAATATGGAGTTGGAATCACGAATCGATACTCGTTCTATGAATGGCAAAGAATTAATTATTCACATGCACACTGCCTGCCTTCCTGCCTATACTCCCAGTGGGGGGCCCATTCTTTTGAGAAGCACCCACACTGCTTGTTGTTGTTGTTGTTGTTGTTGTTATTTGTTGTTTGTTATTTGTGTAGGGTTATTGGTTATGTGATTTGTGTGCCCGAGTATGTGAAGACACACACGGACGAGCATGGGCACACACCGTCACGTGTGCGTGTCTAGTGGTGTGTTCGTATTAGTTGGATGCTGTGTGTGTGCCACTCGATCCACAATGAATGAAATCTTTGCTTGCCCTCTCTCATTCCATGATTTATATGTACTGCTTCAACTGTTCAAGTGAGTAGTTGTATATGAAGAGAAATGAGAGAACTGCAACACCAGCTTGTACACACCACGCAATACGCACTGTTTGGGGACTGCATTTCAATGATGAATATAAAAACGGACATTGCTAGAATAGAAATCACCCCAAAACGAGATATTTTTTTATATATCTCATTTGATTACACACACGAGCTGTGTGTGCCATGTGCGCGAATAGAAGTGGAGCAGTCCGAGAGATGTAGAAACAGTTGGAATGGATGTGCGAGTGTGAGTGCGGACCTCGCACCCGGGACACACTAAAGGGAAGAAGAAGCAGTGGAGAGTGTGTGGGGGCGAGAGCACTTGGACTACGACTGTTGTTGTTAGTGCAGTATTGTTTCCATTTCCATTTCATTTCGTTTTACTCAACACACACACACACATCCTTACTAACAATACAATCGGATAGACACACGCACACTGTAAGTGACGTGTGCTGTGTACGCGCTAAAAAAGAGATCGCGTTTTTTACACTAAAAAAGTAGAGAATTTCGAAATGATAACTTTTTGGTGCACTTTTGTGCAAAATTTTTCACGATTTCTTTTATTTCTAATTCAACCCCCCCCCCCTCTCTTGTTTCGAGAAGGATTTACTGAATAATGAAAGATGAGGGGACAGAGATGTGTGTGTGTATGTGTGACTGCTGCGAATGTTTTCATGTTCCTTGTATGAGAACGAGACAGAGAAAGTGAGAGAGAGAGAGTGAGAGAGAGAGTGAGAGAGAGAATGAACAAAAAATAAAAGAGTACAATTGTTTTCGTCGAGTATGTCACTTTGTGTTGTTTGGAACTGTTTTTTGGGGTGAAAATAGTGAGGTTTGGAATGAAATTCATTGTAATGATTGGTATGGGATGTGAGTGGTGATTATGTTACTCCAATTCGGGTTGCCTCTGTCTTTCATTCACATTGTGGATCAGTGGAAACAAAGTATATCTCGTATTATTATTATTATGCTGCAAATGAAATGAAAAGAGCAAACTAAATTAAGATTAGAAATGGAATGAACGAGTGAGTGTGTTGCATTCGGATGTGAACATAACCCCAGCACATCACTCACTCACTCGTACACGTAACGGATAATCAAACAAATGAACTACCACTACTACTGCTGACTTATTTTATACACTTTCTCTAACTGCTCCATTTACTCACATCCTAATGCTCATCATCATCGTCATTGGGATGGAAAGAATGAGGGAGAATGGAAAGGAGAGACGAGAACGAGTTGTGTTGCAGTATTCGTTTTGTTGTTGACAATATTCTTCACGTTCATTAATTCCGGTGTTTTAGTGGTTGTTTGCATGAACTCCCCTGAATGATAAATGAATGGAATGGATGGAAGTGTGTGTTGTGAATGACATCATTATTTTACTGTTCAATATGCTGGGGGTGATTCATTGTTCTCGTTCTCGTGGTGGGTATAACCCAGGCTGACATGCTTGTCTCTATTTCTCATGTCCGTGTTCACCTGGGCACAACAGAGACAGAAAGAGAGAGAGAGGATGCGGCATCATTGTGCTGCTTCAGCAATCTTGTATATCCCCATTCATTCACACTAGTGGTGTAAATGATGGAAATGATTAGTACTGGCTTGCTTGTTATACTTGTCGCACATTCTTTCTTTATTTCTTTTTCCTCTTTCTCTAACTCTCTCTGTCTAACTCTTTTATCATTCTGCAATTCATTCATTTTTATTATTCTTGTTGTTGTTGATGTTGTTTTTGTTGTTGTTGTTTGTGTTGAAAGGGGAGAACGAAATGGATGCTAAGTAGATGATGATGGGTGATGCTTTTTATAATGTTACACGCTAATCTTCACTCTCTCATTCACTCCCACATTACATGTGAATGGAAATGGAAAAATAAGCAAAATAAAAGAGTTAAATTCAGATACAAGTGTGAGGGGAGAGAATGAAGTGGATTTGTGTGTGTGTGCAGAGAAGTGAAGTGGTGGGGATGTGTAAGGTCAAGGCTTGTGTTGGTGAATGGCATTGTGTTCACTCTTTCGTTACTTCGCACTTTCTATTCTAATTCTGTTGCTCACTTTTGTTTGTTTTTTTGCATGTTGATTATAACTGTAGTGAAGCTGAGTCAGCTATGATGCCAGTGAATGAGTGAGTGAGTAATTAAGATGGTAGAGAATAATGAAAGGATTGAAATGAACACGCAGCACCGGATCCACTTGAATCATGAGTGAGAGATTGGAAGTGCGTGCATGAGTGACGAGTTTGAGTGAGTGAGTGACTGTCGAGTGAATGGGACACGCAATCGGTGACAACTGACGCTTCTTCAGTGTCGCTGATCCTTTTGTCATTCGTGGTGAATTGAGTTGTCGGTAATTCGATCCTTTCTTCGCCACCGATCCTTCATTCTAGAATCGTTTCGTTCTGTTTACACTCTTTCTTGCTGGTAATTTAATATGAACGTGCATATGTGCGATGCGCATGGTTCGTGACCAAAGTTTCGTCGTTCGGCGGGTTTTCACTTTGTTCTTAGAATTTCGTTTGGTATTTTTGTTTTTTATTTTTTTCAATTTGCAATTCTCTATCCTAAAGGAGTTGAGTGAACTGGAAAAGACAATCGATCACTTGATCGACACCTGTACGCTCAAGGAAGACAGAGAGAGGAGAGGGTTTGTCTTTTACGTCGTGCAAGTGAGCACGAAAAAAAGAAAGGCTACGGCGTTTCAAGTTGATTTGGCTTTGCATTCAACTCGACCCTAGAGGCGATCACTGACCTGCGAACGGTTTTTGTTTGTTTGTTCTTTGTTTAGCATGACAAGTGACTTGTGCGGGTAGTGTGTGGCTTGGGTTATGTGGAAGGGTCATTTTCGTGCCAATTCTTTGTTATCATGGCTGTGTGTGTGTGTGCGAGTATTTGGCCTTGAGCACTGGGCCTCGCCTTTATACTGCCACTCTCTCTTCAATCCAATTGCTTTGGGTCGGGTTGTGTGCATGCGTGTAGAATGAAGTCAACTTTGACCTCGTCTCTATCCTAGTCATTCACTGATAAGGGGTTGAATGTGTCGGTTGTGGAATGAGTGACTTGACACCCAGTGCACTGGGGTCATTGGCCAGTGTGACCCACCATCACTACCAACTTGTAAGTGCACTCCATTCCCCTTTGGCAAGTGCGTGCCTACACATTCGTTCTACACTCTTTCTGTCCACGCACTCGCACAGTGGGGGAGAGGGCAGCCCACACTGAGTGAGTGGCTGCACTGGACAAAGGGTAGTGCATTGACCATTCACTGGAAACCGGGTCATCAGGATTTTCTCACTGTCCAGGATATGTCTGTGTATGCATGCGAGTGAGTGAGTGAATGATGAGCAGCAGTGCTGGAATTCGCGTCATTGTGTTTGTGTTCAATTCCGAGCAAATGAACACCACCAGATTGGTGCGTGCAGTTAGTGGGAACACACCGAGTAAGCCGTAGTGATGGACACACAGGGATGCAGAGAGAGAGTTTATCACTAACGGATACTGACTTGTGTCGAGTTTAATTCACTCATCCGGCATGGTGGTCGGTGATGGTGGCGATGATGATGATGATGGTGGTGATTGGTGATACGAGACTCGCTCTCCCCAATCAACGTTACACACTCGCTTTGAACTTTAACACTTGTGCTCGTGTACTACACCAACGTGAACACCATCATGTGTGAACCAGTCACTAAAAACAGAAACAAAATTAATCAAACAACTAAAAGGATGTGAACGATCGGCCAATGGAAGGGGGAGTGAGAGAGAGAGGATGAGGGGATGAAGATGCGATGATGCTGGATAGGAAGAAGGGAGAAGCGAGAACGAAATTTGCAAGAAGGGGAAGTGCCGATGATGGAGGGAAACGAACGGGATAATCAACAATGACGATCGTCTATCACTGCAATCAACTGTTCCATCCACTTCTCTCTCTCTCTCTCTCTCTCTCTCTCTCTCTCTCTCTCTCTCTTTGTATTTCACTAAACTCATGCTAATGCGACATCTGTTAGTCGCATATTCAAACTACTTAGTTCCACTTGTCAACAATAGAGGTCGGTAGTGAGGGTGCGAGGTGCAAAACTGAAATTGTGAATTCGTGCACAAATCGAATGAATTGATTGGTTGTGTGTGGAATGGGTCAGTTTGGTGTGATTGGATTTGTAAACGATGAACTTTGACTTGTTAATCATTTGAGACAAAAGGAGAATGTGAATCACTGTGAGCGAGTAATCAGTTGACTTTCTCTCTATTCGGATGATGAGTGTGTGTGTTTGTGTGCAGACAACACACGTTTGCAAATCGTGACGATCGTGAGAGGGGGTTATGGTCTGACCGGGTGTGCGATGAGTAGACTTTCTCATGACTACTACACGCACCACTCTTTTGCATGATGGTGGTGGTGGTGGTGGTGAGCAGGTGGTCCATGACTTGAGTGCTCGGGCAAGACAAGTCTGACCCAGTGATGGGAAACACGATGATGACGGTAGTAGACAAGCACTAGACACCGTGATTCGTTGATTTCCCATTTCTTGCTGTCTTTTTCTATCTTCGATTAGTTTGGTTGTTTTACGAGTATCGCATTCAATTTTCGATGATGGTGGTGGTTGGCATAATGTGTTGTGTTGGTTATGCAAAATGTGTAGCTCGTGTCCAGACCTGTCCGAATGTATTTAGGGGTTATTTATTATTGAGTTGTGTGAATTGCTCACTGCTCTACTTACAATTCTTGTATTGCATATGTCTAAAAGGGAGAGTCACTTGAACTACTACTGAGCGATAGAGATAAACCATATCCACTGATGGAATTGACTGTTTCCATTTTATTTAGTCTTCTCTTTGATTGTTTCGATTCGTTTGAAAACCGTTTGCGACACATTACCTGCTGTTTTATGTGATTAACTTGAACGAACACAAAAGTGAAATGTGGAGTGGATTTGTTATTTCATATATTTTATTGAGAAAGTGAGTGGATGAAATGAGTAGACTGGACACATATCACACACACAGCTTGAGGGAATGAACATCCAGGCACTAATGTTCAAACACCACTTGCTCGGAGGTGGAGGAGGAGAGAGAAGGAAGAATGACGGAGATGATGGTGATGGTGATTGCTATCGATAGGAGAGAAAGTAGAGGAGACCGTGATGATGATGATGAGCAACATTTCGGTCGCAAACAAAACAAGAACGAGATAGAGAGCGAGAGAGTGGCACACAGAGACGATGAATGAGAGGTCAGATGAAATGGGCTGATGTGGGTCGAGTGATAGACGATGAAGGATGAGGCACCTTTGCTCCTTCCAACATCGTTCGCGCTGCTCTGGGGTCCATATCGCAGATGAAGGGAAATGAAGATGAGAAACGACATACGAGAGATGGAGATGGGTAGAAGAGGGATGGATAATGAATGAACAAAATGGCCAACGGTGGTTTGAATGTTCATGGCATGCTTCATTACTACTGTGAGTTGGTGATGGTCCGAATGGCACACAGCCGGCCACTGTCAAATCCATTCTTCATTTCACTGACCAGCTTGGCTGGAACCCGTCTAGACACAGATGTGCTGCAATCGATTGCCACCTCGTTTTTCCTTTCTCCTCCATTTCCCTCTTGTGCATCTTGACATGGTGGTTTGGTTTGAATGTTCTACATATGTCAAGATATCGTTTATTACCTTGCACACACACGTGAGAAGTGAAAGTAGAGCACACTTTCACTCACTACACCCTCGCACACTCCACAGATGTGTGTGCGAGGGTGGGGACCTGTATTCCAAAGTCTGGCCGGGTGTGTTTGCACTACATCTCTCTCTAGACATTCATGCAAACTCACCTAAAGACGTTGGCCTGTCCATCCATTGTTTGTTTGCTCGAACACACACACACACATATGCAAACCATCGGCCAGTTTCCTTACTTCTCACTGTGTGCGACGACAAATTTAAATGGACTCTCAAGTTTCGATCAAACAATAGAAAAAAAAATAGTGTGTGCGTGTCTGTAAGATGAAAGGTGAAAGACGAAAAGAAAGAAATGGAAAGGAAAAAACGAAATAGGGTCGTATGGACTATGGTCAGTGAAAGTGAAGTGGATGAGTGTCTGGCAAGAAAGTGTGGTACTCTCACTACTGACCTCTTTCCCATTTCTTGGTTTACTTCTTTTGTTGGTCACTTCCTTTCCGATGATGTGTGTTTGTGTGTGCTTGCATAATGTCCGGTGTATGACCATTGTCCGGTGTGATGATTAATACACGAAATAGGTCGGACAATCTGCTACTGCTTGTTCGTTGTCCGTGCACTACTGCTCGGATGCAAACACACCACCTTGACATCATCCCTTGAATGGGCAGTGAGTGAGAGAGTGAGATTGGCTAAATGAATGTGCCTCGTGCTTATAAATCAAGATGTGTCGAGGCAGTTGTTGTTGTTGTTGTTTTTTGTTTCGATTTTTTGTGTTTTTTGCACGTACAAGTATTGGCGAGAACGGAAGTGTGCAATGAACACGAGCACTGTGCACGTATGACGTTGTATCCGTGTGTGATTGAATTCATCTCGCTGTGTCTATATGGCCACTTTCACTTTCAAACATATATCACGTTACACTGTGTGATTAGTTGTTAGTGCACAAAGGCTTGTGGTGTGTGTGTTGAATGGGTTGAACATAAAAAAGGGTGTATCGAATTGTGTGTGCACGGGTTGAATATGACTTATTCACATTCGCATATTCACTCTTGCATTGTTCATTGCGTATGCTCATTTGTTCATATGTGCTCACTCCGTTCATACTATATAGTCATAATGATATGAACAAAAGAGAGATACAAAAAATGGGCGAATTAAATGAATGGATTAGAAAAAAAACTGGTTTCCTGTCACTAAAGGATTCACTTGTGTGTGTGAGGCGCACTGTGTAAAAAGAGAAATATTGAATGAAAGAGAGAAGAGAAGAGAGAAAGAGTTGTATGGTGTTTATAGGGTTGTCGAGTGTTGGTGATGATGATGATGATGGTGTATATGTAAAGCAGTGCGTGCTTGTGTCTGTGCTTCCAACACATCTGTTTGTATGCACGTGTGTGTCCCTCTCTCACACACACAGTCGGTGTTGATGTAGACGCGTGCCAATTGAAAGTGAAAGGGTCACCACTAATGGTCGGGGTTGTTGCCAACAAACAATCAATAAACAAACGGGGCTCACACTCGATTTGCTCTTTTTGAGTGTTTCGAATTTCATACTTGTTCAATTCGATTATTGGTGTTGGATGCAAATGGTGAGCGATTGTAATAAAAACATCAACAATCGAGAGGGGGAGAAATATTGAAATTATCTCAAAAATTGTTATCAAGACCAAGAGTTAGTTGATTGGTTGTTTGTTTGTTGGATTGGATTTGTATTAACCGTTTAGTTATGTTTGTGTTTTTCTGGTTCATCACAGGATAATCGAATGTTCAACCAATCGAATGCATCTTCAATCCATAATGATGATCATGATGAGCGAGCAACTTGAAACAAGGTGAAACACACAAGTACAAGTGAATCAACAAGCAGTAAGGTAAGTGAAATTCTCTTTCACCTCCATCTTTCTATCTCCCTTTGTGTAAAAAGTGTGAGTGAGCGAGTTTAATTGAATGATTCATTGTGTGTGTGTGTTGAGAGTTGGATTCATTGAAGCATGCAATGTCTGGAATAATGAGTGTGTAGTGTGAATATCGTGTCTGCACACTATTAGTGGCGTGTGAGACTTGCACGGTGGTGGTTAGATTTGATTTGCTTGCTCGGGAGTGAGTGTGGAATACTTGCTTGGATCACCTTTGCTGTACACCGGGTGCAGTGTACGTGATTTATCACCGGTCTATCCTTTGTACCACATCCATATTCATATGCGATTCACTATTCCAGTGTCCCATTCTACTACTTTTTTTGTTTGTTTTTTATTTCATTTTATTTTATTTTATTTTTGGTCGCGCTTCACATTCTCATTTGGCTACCCGAATTTTACGTTTGAGTTCGGTTTGGTCTATGCTTGGTTTTTTGACTTAATTATTCAAAGTATTACTTTCTTTATGATTCGCTTGGAAGTTTGCGACTCTCGACGTACAGTAATAATCACATGTCACGAGAGAGAGAGACAGAGACTGAGAGAGGGGAGAGGAAGTGAAAAAGGGCAAAATGAGAATAAAGAGAGAGAAGAAGCCGCGTGTATCGATCGAATATCTTTTTTTATTCGCTTGTTTGTTTGTATTCCGGTTATTCTGCATGGAAGCATAAATCATTTGAGGTGGAGAGTGGTTGTGTGTAATGTGGTTGTGTTGTGTGTCAGTGCACACAGACACAAGCAAGGGACAACTCTTTCTTCATATACATTCATTCTGATTTGTGTGTTGAAATAAGAGTGTGGAGAAGTTGGTGTGCTTGATTTGTTGATTGTTTATGCTTGCAACATTGTCTGGGTCTGGGTGCTCTCCGTTATGGTTATTGCTTACTTGCTTGTTTGTTTGTGTGTAACCGTCCACTGTGTGTGTGTGTGCACATTGGGCCCGAATGAGAATAGAGAGATGATCATTACGATTGGAGTGTTCAATCTAGGTAATGCACACTGCTGCAGTACACGGTCACATCAAATGCTCTTCTTCACTCTCTCCCTCATTTCAATCAGCAAACGGAACGATTAATGTGTGTGTGTTGTATGAAGTGAATGTGAATAGGAAGCAATGGATGATTGATTGGACATTAGTAGTGATGGTGATGATGATGTTGTACACAGAATGGGACTATCCATTGCTGCATTCTCCCAATATTGATATTCCACTACTGCTTGTGGTCATCAGTGTGTGTTTGTGTGTGAACGAGAGTGTGTCACTTTATGTGGCACACACACCTACGCACTACTTCATTTCATTAACCATAATCTTCACTGCTTGTGTGATAGTGTGTCCCATTCTTGTACTCCAACCAACCACATTCGATCTCTGTGTGGCTGCTGTGCTTTTGTGTTCTGTATTCGGGCTTGTGCGAAGTGCACAATTGGTGATGGCCACTCGCTTTCGCTCTTGCTCTTGTTCTCCACTGTTCCACTCACTGTAGCACACAAATTCATTAATCTTATTTACTCGCTTTGGTGATGATGAAAGAGAGGAAGAGAGAGAGAGAGAGTGGGAGAGAGGATGAGGATGAAAAGATGATGATGAATTGTGGCAGTGTCACACAATATGCGAGAACACAGCACACCCGCTCACTCGTTTGGTTTTGTCCACTACACTACTGCCACCCACTCTTTCCTTCACTCTTTCGTTTCTTCTTCATTCTACTATTTCCCCCCCCCCTATCCTGTCTTCTTCTTCTCTCGGTTTTGGGTTGTTGTTGTTGTTGTTGTTGTTGGTTATAGACAGTGAGAGTTTGTCGTTTTTGTTGCGTGGAATATTTATCATCATCACCATCATCATCGTCATTGCCATTATTGCCCGTTTGTGGTTCATTCTCTTTTGTTTGTTTGTTTGTTTCGATTTAGGTTTGGTTTGTGTTTGTGTGTTTGATATTGATGATTAGAGTGACGACTGTGATGATGATGATGGTGATCTTATTCGTCTCACTTTCTTCTTGGTCAGTGAAGAGATTGGGGATGATGTGAATGATGATTGTGCAATGAGAATGGTTGTATTCTGTGCACACGCGTGCACACACTCATCCATCATACCGGGGGGATTGAGTGGGGGCATGTATGATGCAGTGTGCAGTATATGATGTATTCACACTCCACTCACACACACTACACTTATCTGGTCATGTTGCGTGTACAGCTTAACTCGTTCTCCAAATACATTGCATTGTTTATTCTAGTCGGTGTGTGTACCCGGGTAATGAGGGTGATGATAGTGGAGTGTCAGTGATAGATGGTCACTACTTCCCCCCAATCAAGCGAGGTGTGTGTGCTTGCACTTCCAATCACTCACTCTTTTGTTGGTTACTCTGTAAGTGGACCGAACCCATTGTTTGGTGGTGACACAGACACTCGTTCGCTTTCCCCTTTATGGTCAAACATGCACACACGGCACACACACTGTCCACATTCATCATTCGTGCCATGCTTGCACAATCCATTGGCTAATACTGAATGAGTGAGTGTTTACTCGGTTTGTGTTTTTTATATTTCGTGCCACTTAATGCGCGATGATAAAAAAACGCAAAAAGAAGAATAGAGTTGGAACGCGCATTACTCGCTTCGTTCGTTTCGTTTGTTGTGTTGTGTTATTGCCTTTGACCGATCGGTTTGTTCGTTTGTTTGGGACAGATGGGGTTTTTCTCTCACTCTTTCCCTCTCGCTTCTCTTTTTTTACTTATGTAAGTTTGTGTCTATTTATCTTGGTTATTGCACTCGGGTGCTTATTCTTTCTCTTTTTTATGTGGCTCTTGTGTGGTTAGGGCACCCGGACACTAATGGGTTATTACACACTTGACATGAATCGAACCCTACAACACTCAAAGCACTATGATGATGATGATGATGAGCACGATGACCACCAAAGTTAATTCGCTTTCTCTTTGCTCATTGTTCTCTCTCTCTTCTTTACATGCGACTCGTGCTCATCCATTTCCACTTCTTACACTCAAATCCCTTTACCCAACAACAACAAAAATCGTTGCATTATCATCCAAACAAAACCATTCAAAGAGTTAAGAGCGAGTGTAGAGGAAGTAGTGGAAAGAGTGAAGAGTTTTATTATGAATGATGATTATTTTCTCTGTTATTCCGTTCGGGGAATTGCGTAATACGCCTGTGGTAGTAGTGGTGAGTGGTGGTGGTGGTGGTGGTGAGATTGAACGAATGTGAGTGGGTGAAACCAGCAAAGAAAAAAAGTTGCTGGCATTTGATTTGGTGTATGTGGGGTTCGTTGTATTTCAATCCACACGGAAATATAAAGCTTGCTTATTGTGTTGCCACTGCAAGTTGAAAGTTTTACGGTTATTATTTTTTATGTTTTTGTTTTTTTGTATTCTTTTTTTTGTTGATTTTTTTGCTTTCTTTTGGTGAAAGTTTGCGTGTTGCATTCTCTATTGCTTGGTCGTTTGCGTTGTTGTTGTTTTTTGTTTGGTTTGGTTTGTGTGTTTTATTTCCAACGAAATGAACGTCAGTTTTTTGACTACTGATTCTGAATCGGTTGGCATTCAATTATTCATAAAGTATATATAAGATATATGAAACACACAAAGTGAAGAGGATAAGGATTCAGTGTAATTCCAGTGTTACGTTTTGTTCTATCTTTCTTTGTTGGTTGTTTGATTTGAGACACACTTTTGGTGATAGTGACCAAATGCATTTACCACCGAATGAGAGGGGGGCGATGGATTGGGTATTGAGTGAGATGCATCGATTTGAATTACCATTCCATCATGCAATGCCATAGTGTCCATAGTGTGTGTGAAGAGTGTGTGAATCAAGTGATAATGGCATGCCCATCCAAGTGTGGCTCGCTTATTAATTACCATGCAACCCATCACGTTGTGTGTGTGCCCGTTACCACTGACCATTCCCATGGGTAGTGATGTGATGGTGATGGTGGTGATGATGACCAGCATTGCTGATCACTTCCACTCTCGCTACTCATTACCCAGTGATGGATGCATGTGCGTGTCCTCACTCCACTCTGTGGATGCTCCAGGTTCGGGTGTTACTTGGTGGTGGTGGTTACGTTCGTGTTCGTGTTCTACTTTACCTGGACACGGGTGCCGGTGATGGGAGTGAACACGATGGTGGTGTGATCACTATTCACTCACTGGAGACTTTTTACTTATTTAGTTGCTTACAATTGTGCTTGTTGGTGATGGACGAGTGTGTTGTTAATCACCGAATGTGTACCATCCCAATAGGGACGACGTGACTGACTCTCCTCTCTCTCTCTCTCTCTCTCTCTCTCTCTCTCTTCACTCCACTGGTCCGAATGTGTGAGTGAGTGAGGAGTACACACGTTTAATTTAAATTAATAATGATCCAAACCGAGTGTGCGAGCCACTACCTTCTTCTTTCACTCATCATCACCATCCTCCACTCTTTCTATTATGTGGGTCTTCCTCTATTTGCACTACCTTCGTCTTCTTGGTTTTTGTTTGGCTTTTGCTTTTGCTGTTTCGGGTTCAATTGAAGGCAACACTTTCGAATGTGTCCAAAAGTTTTGTTTGTTCTTTACTCTCGACTTGGATGAGTGAATGTGCGCGAGTGCACGAGTGTTGAAATGAATCAAATGCGCATATGGACTAGTTGTGTGTGTGTGTGGACAAGCACACAACCCACCTTGTACTATTGTCTTATCCAACCATGTTGGTACAGTGTTCACTCGATCATTAGATTTCTATTTCGGTTTCGAATTTGGTGGTTGTGTGTTTGAATAATCCTAGTGTGTGGGTTATACTGTCACATTTAATGCACTCTCATTTATTCCCTTTGATTAATTAATTTAAACAACGTTGAACTTTAAGGGCGAGAAGGTTATGTCTAATGTGAATCCAGTGTCCCCTGCATATGCCACTGTTTGCAAGAGAGAGAGAGAGAATACCCCACACACATTCGTCATTCGATAGCTTCACATAACTGACTATTTCCAATGAGATTTGATAAATTTATTTTTTACTTTTTTGTTTAAACGGAAGCTTTTTTGTGTCTGTCTGTCTAACTGTGTTCTACTAAACGAATTGGCATTGCTTGCTCGCTCTCTCGTCACTTTCACTTTGTGTGTTTGCCTCCATTGTTTCATGGTGGAACGCGAACGCTTCACTAATGCAGATAGAAAAAAAACACGAGAGAGAGAGAGAGAGAGAGAGAGAGAGAGAGAGAGAGAGAGAGAGAGAGAGAGAGAGAGAGAGAGAGAGAGAGAGAGACAATTGTACAAAACCAGACACGAGTCGTACACACTTGAACATTTGAAATGAAAAAGTTTTTTTGTTGGATTTTTTTATATTTATTATTTTGAATGAAAAAAATGTACAAAAGGGGAGGAGAGGGATAGTGAATGAAGAGCGAGTGTGAGGAGTAGCGATGAAAAACATGGTGTTATTTTCACCAAAGCATCCATTTGATTTATTTGCATTTCTGTCTTCTCCAGCTTCCTATTCTCGTTGTGTTGTGCGTTATTGTCTCGTATTGTTTTGTCGCACTAGTGTTTAGTTTGTTCGTTTGTGATTTCCAATCCAACAACTCGTGTGTGTGTGTGCGAGTGAGCGAGTGCGTGTGATTTTTTGGTTATCGAATCCAAACTCATTTCATTTCGACCATCCTCCAGTTTGCGCTGTTGTGCGCTGTTGTGAACTTTGCATTCTCTGTCTGTGGGATGCGTTACAAAAGAAACATAGAGATTGAGAAATGAGAAATTGGTTTGATTCATTTGAAAATTGATAATCGGCTTTGGTGCATTTTTGTGTGTGTGTGAGAGAGAGAATACTGTGTGCTGGGTTGTTGATTTATTTATGCAATTGATGAAATGAAATGGTATGTTTGTGCTGGGAGAAAGTGTGAACTTGTTCCCATCCAATTCTGATTTATCATTCTTCACCATTCGGCTGGCTGGCTGGGGCTGTGTGTGTGTGTGTTTGTTTGTTTCTGGTTCTGCTAATTGAATGGAGCGTGTGGGCGTAGTTGTGAGCATCACACACGCGCCCAGTGATGACTAAATATGAGTAAGGATGCGGGAGTATTGAATCGATTGTATCACATTTTTAATAATCGTTTGTTTGATATTCATGGAGCCAAAGTTGTGAATGAATAAATATATGAAGTAATGCGAGCTGTGCACACTAGTGTGAAGTATTCATTTGACAGTGAGCCAATCATTTATCATATGCTTCACTCCAGACACCACTGCTGTTCCATTCTTGCTCACTCGCCTCTTTCCACACTCCTAACAATCATTCACTCTTCATTCTCTTCTTCTTCTTATTTGGTTTCATTCTTCTACACCCTCGCACACACACACTCGCAAAACACAATCTTCTCACAACTCAATTCTCAATCGACAAGAACGAAAGTGTTTTACTAAAGCGAGCAATGAAGAATGAAGAATCGGTTCAAGTTGCTTCTCCCACCACTGTCAGTAGTGTTGTGTGTGGATGGTAAAGATAGAACATGGAGAATGTGAGTAATTAAAATGTGACACGTCTCATTGCGAACTGTGGTGGGTGGTTGGTTGGTTAGTGGGGGGATATAGTGAATTTGATCGATGTCTACTGCATGGATCATTCGGATGCACAGTGTGTGTGTGGTTATGAGTACATGGCCCCTTCTCTTGGATGTTTCAATTCGGGTGTCAGCATGAATGAGTGAGTGCTTATTTATGACACACATTCTCAAGTGAGTGAGAACATTGGCGACATTTGCTTGCTTCCTTCTACTTGGAATTAACAACTGGGAGCCGAGTGAGTGAATGTGTGTGTGTGTTGCAAGTGTGCTAATCACTGACCATGTGTGTGGTTGTGTCCGTGCATCCTTCCTTCTGTGTCCTGGAGTACTAGGGTGTGCATGTGTGTGTTCTTCTAACAAGCAACATTGGATATGCAAGTCAGTGAGGACTTGATTCGCATTCTAATTGGCTCACTCAAGTGCCACACTCAATCCACTGTTCTTGTTCATTTAACGTGCCCGATTCTATGCCGGTCTAGACGGATGATGGTGTGTGTGTTGTTGCTCGCATTTGCATAATCACTCAATGCCATCGTCAGATGGTGGAAACACTTGAAATTCATTCGCTGCTGTTCATTTGGCTGGCACATTTTGTTTTTTTTGTTTTTGTTCTACTCAAATCACCGAGATTCATTAATTATCTTGCGACTGAAAAGCAACATAAGAAAAAGAATGGGGATCTAGACGAATGTTCTCAACTCATTTGGTTTAAAACTGTGGCAAAGTCATGGAGTTGAGTTGAGCATTTATCTTATGCTAGATTCGTTCTATCCACTTACTGTGTTCGCCGTTTGTTTCGTCTTCTTCTTCTTCTTATCTTTACCCTGACAACCAGCCAACCACCCACTCACACACATTAACGTCTTCGTTGCTGATAAAGAAAAAAGGGGGGTTGAGAGGGAGAGTTAATTTAAGTTTGGTTTGGTTGGTTCTCACGACATTGTGACCTTGTTGTGTGTGTGTGCCAGTGTCTGTGTCACTATCCATTTTGCTTGCACATCTCCACACTTTCGGCCTATCTTTCTCTTTCTTGGCCACAAGTGTGGGGTAGTGTGATGCTGTATGTGACTGGTTGGAAGCATCGCACATCTTGAACTCATGAACAATGCCAACTGCAGTCGACGACCAATTGCTCGGTTCTTGTTCACCCTGAGAAAGTGAACTTGAGAAAGAGCGAGAGAGCGAACAAATTATAAATCACAAGTTCTGTAATGGCGAGCAGAGTGAGTGAGTGACATATGCACCGATGGACGGTAGTTAGTCGAGCACTTTGCTCTAAACATCCGTTGCATAATGGACTCTTTGCACAAATCCATGGGAATCACACATTCTCTCTCTTTCTATTTCATGTGTGCAAGCAAGCAGTGTTCTCATAATCCCGCACATCTTCACATTCTCCTTTCCTCTTTCACTCACATGTGTTTGTTGTTTGGCTACTCGTCTTCCTTTCTCACTATTCTTTCTTTCTGTTCTGTCTTGTCTATGTGATTCATTGACGAATGTGGAATGGAGTGTGAGAACACGATCGATATGATGCGAGACCAGAGTGAGTTGGTGATTGTTTCACTTGTTTATTTGTTCATTCTTTCAAACTGCCAGTCCCGTTATATCCTTCAAACACTTTACGTTCAATTCGCGTGTCTACGTTTCTTTATTCTTCTTCTTCTTTCTATCTTTTTCTCTCGATTTGTGTGCTCTTTTCAATTTTCCATTTGAGTAGAAAGGGAATCTGCACTTTTCACTAGAATTGTGTTCCATACGGTCATTCACATTGCAGGTCATTTACAAAGTGCGTGAAAGAAGATGTTGGTGAGGCATGCCAGAGACCCATTCACGTTAATCCTCTCTAAACAATTTCACCGTACTTTGGTGCTTAAAGTGGCATGAGAAAAGAGTGAATATTGTTTGTAATGACAATAATAATTTTCAAACAAGAGGACGAGTGCGAGATGCTTGCACGATATAATGGTTGGACACGAACACAGTGTGTGTGTGTGTGTGGAAGAGCGAATGGATGAAATTCGGAATATTTTATTTATAACACTCGATTACTTTGTTGTCTGTGTGCTCATCTCACACCAAATGTCTGTGTCCTTATTCTCTCTCTATCTTATTCTGGTGCGTTCCTTTTGTTTAGAATAATTTTTTTATTAACTTTGACTACGTGATTGTTAAGTGTCTGCAATGGTTATCTAAGTGTGTAGTGAGAAGTAATCATTGCTATTCTCGCGCGCTCTCTCTTTCTACTTTTTATTGCCCAAGAGTACGGAAGATTGGTGAATGGTGAATGGAAGTGTGAGAAAGTAACGGGCACACACGATGATGGCTATTAGTGGTGGTGGGGTGCCCGTGATCCAGAGTGAAGTGAGAAGAAGATGATAGTCGATTTATGCCGATTGTGTGCTGGTGTGTGAAGACATGTGCATTGGGGCTAGTGCCGGATGAGACTGGGTTCATGCACTTACATATACATGCTTACTCCAAATGATTATTACATTCTTGCATTACACTGATTATTCTCACTCCATGCTGCTGCTGCCATCACGGCTGATGTTGGTCGATCAAGTACACCAAGTGTGTTGATTAATGAATCGGTTGTAATCAATTCGTGAATTTCCATGTTACCTACATTGCAAAGAGGGTCGATTTGATTCACTTTTATGCGTTCTTCCTCGTGTTCTTCTTGTTGTTTTGTTGTTGTTGTTGTTGTTGTAAAGGAAAAAGGCGTGAATGGACAATGGAAGTAATGATGATGGTGGAGATTGTTGTTGTTGTTGTAGAGAGTGTGTGGAGTCGTGCTACGCTCTATTATTTGTGCGGAGATGAGCGTGAAGAGGCACACACAGGTTTGTTCGGCCAACTTCTCAGTTCACTTGGATGGGGGTAAGGTTGTCTGGGTCTTCAACTGCGTGCACAACTGAGTGTGTGATGGTCCACTGCTCCCCTCTTGGCTCGCATCGCACTACACATTCTGATTAATCTCTCATCTTGCTCACCCTCTATTCTATTCTATTCTCTTCCACCATTCACTGGTGAACAAGTTGAAACAAGTGAAAAGTGAAGAAGATGGGCAAAGAGACCCTGGGGCGAAGTACTAGAGTTCAGCTGGAAAGGAGGTGAGGTCACACACTTGTTCCCTTCATCCATCTAATTTGACATTCATTCCAACACAACTTGGGCACACACACAGGTTCGCTGAACTGTTGAGTGTGAGGCCAGTCAGGCCAGCCAGTCAGTGTGTGTAGCGGTTCACTCGGTTTCCACTTGCTCACTCATGCCTGTCTCTACATTCACCCCGCAATCGCTCAATAGTTTGTTGACCAAGTGAGAATAGATAGAGATGGACAGCGACAGGTACCACCATCACTACACTAGTGAGCACACAGGTCAAGTAAGGAATGCGCAAGCAAGGGATGAGCAGCCCAGAGTAGTGGTGGTGCATTCATTCATTGCAGGTCACAGCATCCCCTTCTTCGTGTCAGCTGGTGTGTCTGGCACTGATCACTGCACAACACATGTCTGGATGGTTGGTACTCACTCTCTTTCTTCCCACCACCACCACCATCCTCTCTCCATCTCGTGCTAACCCCGTCTCGTGTGATTAGCCATACGTGCCCGTGCCAACTCCACATCCTTCTCGGTGTGTATGTTCGTGTGTTATGCAACTGGGCACTTTCATTACGTCCGTGCACACAC
>CAXFZM010000117.1:0-100782 GCA_964007475.1 Hybos culiciformis
AGTCAACCTAAAAAATTATTTAAAACAAAAAAGATATATGTACATCTGAATCGCTTATACCGATGCAAAAAAAAAACCATTACTTACACATTTGTCGTCTGGCCGATGGGTACCAGTTCCACATTTTCAACATCAACTCCGGTGTACCCCAAAGGTGTGTTCTCTCCCCAACCCTCTTTTTAATTTTCATCAAAGATCTTCTGCAATTAACACTAAACCCCATCCACAGCTTCGCCGACGACAATAACTTGGTAGCATGGTACGATTTTATTAATAGGAAATCCGCTTCTTCGAATGCTGTTACTACTAAACGCAATTTCCTTCAAAGTAGCATAAATAACGACCTTTCCAAAATTTCACAATGAGGTCCTCTCATCAAAAACTCAATGCTGCCTAATTTCTAGAAATCTGTCAACTTTTGATCCCAATTTTTTTTTCAAGGTGAAAGTGTTGGCAAATCTGGAAATCTTGACATTTTAGGCTCGCGTTCTGAAGTTATTGATCTGAGCTGGAAAGTTCATATTTTCGAAGCTGTAAAAAACGCAGCGAATTGTCTTGGTTTTCTTAAAAGATGTAAGGAATACTTTTCCCCTTAAACATTTACAAATCCTATATACGACCGAAATTAGAATTTAATTCACATTTATATGCTGGTGCTCCTAAAACACACCTTGAGTACCTGGACAAAGTTCAGATAAGGGCTATTAGATAGATAAACAATCATCAAACTAGCTCTTTAACAACACTTAATCACCGTCGCAATGTAGTCGCACTTTCCATTTTATAAAATTGTGAATATAATGAAAACAGTAAATAATGTATGAATTGAATTTTTATAAATCTTTATTCCATTTTAAATAATACGATTTTAGAAATACAATCGCATTCAACGATATATCAGATAATCGTGATCTGATTTTGGTGCATAGAGATTAGCTGATATTGAAAATACTCGCTCAGAATCCGTAGATGTTGACTTGATGTTGGCTTGATGGAAAAGTTTAACGAATATAGTGTTTTCTTTACGTTTAACGAAATAAAATTTTAACGAATATCGGGTTTTGTTTACGTTTAACTAATATTGTATTTGAATGCTCAAGAAATTTGAAATTTTATATGAAACCAATTTTAAAAAAAAATTTAAAAATTAGTTAACGGATATTATATACTTTTAGCGGATATCGGAATCGAATACATGAGAAGAAAACCGCGGATTTTCGGATACGGTTTTTCCGGTTCAGAAACCCTAACGCAGATGTTTCATTTTAGAGAATAATACACCTAGACAATCAACTCAACTAGGTTAATAATTGAAAATAGAGCACTTTCTTTTGCTTCTATACTTTAACCATTTTCATATTATCATAATTTCCTTTATGATAAATTCTTTTTTATTTGAGTTCATTTGAACTCAGAAATTTCGTAGTTTACCTACTACACACAAATTTATTTCTTAACGTAACAATTTTATTTTTTAACGTAACTTCTATGCTGACATTGAAATAAATTTAAATCATTACGTCGTCATAAAATTAAATTAAGATCGATTAAGAATTAATTAAAATTATAATTAACTTATATTTTATTAGCGTTTAAAACAATCAAACAAGTTTTATTTCTTGCTCAATAAAATTAAATGTAAATATTGACCTCTATTGGCAATCTGTTTCTTATAATATCCTACATCTTCCTTTTTTTTCTTTTTTCTTTTTTGATTAAAGATCACCTGCTTAAATAAAAAATTCAATAATAAATTCGATGATTTTAAAAGAAAACAATGAAAATTCAACTACATTTATTACGTGTGTATGATATTGAATAAAACACCATGTATTATTAAAACCTATTTTTAGACTAATTGTAATTACATATAACTATATAAATAAAATAAAAGGGGATTGCAATGCAAATCAGCCATCAAACAAGAAACAAACATGGCGACGAGGAAATTAATTGGAAAAAAATAAGACAAATTTAAAAAATAATTATGTTAATTTTTATTTAATATTTTTAAAAAATAATTTGAAAATTTTATGGATTATTAGAAGGATTATTATTATGGATGGATGGTCTAATTTGGATTAATTGGATGATCAAATATATTAATTACCAAAGTAAATTTTATATGGGAATTATAAAGCCGAAAATATTACGGAAAAAAACCGCGTGGCAGACCACCGAAAAATACGGTATACATTTATAAAAGAAGAAATATGGATTTCATAAGAAAAGTGAAAAAGCTGAACCTGGATGGCGATGTCTCGGAACATTGGAGATATTTCAAACAAAATTTTGATAATTTTTATATTGCAGCTGAATTAAGCAGCAAAACAGATGAGGTTCAAGCGGCAATGTTTTTAATGCAGTTGGGGAAGAAGCAATGAATTTATTTCAAACATTTGGAGTCTCTGAAGCTGGCCGGAAAAAATACGGTAAGGTTGTAGAAGTATTCAAAACATTTTGCAAGCGAAGTATACGCCAGTTTTGTTTTTCATAATCGCGACCAAAAATCTGGTGAACCATTTGATGTTTGGCTAATGGATCTTTAAAAGCTGATTAAGCCTTGTTGTTTTGATCAAGAAAAAAGAATGCTCCGCGATCAATAATTATTGGCATCGAGGACAAAAATTTGCTGAAAAAATTATAGGAAAGCGATGCCATTGATGTAGATAAAACTATTGATTTAGCCACGTCATGGGAAATTTCGAAACAACAATCGGCAAAACTACAAAAACAACAAATGTCTAATTTAAAAACAGTAGGAGCTCGTTAGCTTATTGCAAAAAAAAATTTTAGTAGGGCTCATAATAATAATAATTCTAATTTTGATCGTAATAACAAAAATAATAATTTTGTTAAATCAAATTCAAATTATAATAGTATATTTAAAAATAAAAAATAAAAATGAAATAAATAGAAATAAATATTTTAACTCAAATTGAAATCAAAAACAAAATTTCAAAAATTCTTACAATAAAGAAGAAGTATTATAACGAATTATATATTTAAAAAAAATAAGAACTATGTTTTATTTAGATACTTTATACTATAGATACTTTTGAAATTTAAAATTTTATAAAGGGAAGATGAATTATATCATATATTTAAGATTAAATACTAGAGACATCTTTTTCAAAGGCTGGGTTTAAGCTCGTCGGTGGGTGGGTAAGGACAGTGAACACCAGAGGATTCATAACAATATTTATAGGATGTCTGTTGGGTTGAATATTTATAGGATGTCTTTTTGGTGGAAAGGAGTTCTCAATAAAAAGGTTATTCGAGAAACTCCGCATTTGTTACGTTAAAAAATAAATTTGTGTAAACTACGAAATTTCTGAGTTCAAATAAACTCAAACAAAAAGCAATTTATCATAAAGGAAATTATGATAATATGAAAATGGTTCAAGCAGAGACAAAAGAAGTGTTCTACTTTCAATTATTAACCTGGTGTTGAGTCGACTGTCTGGGGACATCCTCTTCAAAGCCTGGGTCTAAGCTCGTCGGTGGGTGGGAAAGGACAGTGAACACTAGAGGGTTCATAACAATATTTATAGGATGTCTTTTGGGTGAAGGTGAAAAGGAGTTCTCAAAAGATATTCGAGAAACCCCGACCAATTCAAAATAATAAAAAACTTAAAATCTAAATGACTATGACGTCATTCTTCAGCTTATGGCTATGGCCATCTATAGCTGGACCTTAGAGTACCATTTCTTTTATCTAGTAGGACCTGTGGAAATTATAAATTAAGTTAAAAACATTTTCGTTTTATATAAAAAACTAAAGTTTATTGACAACAAAAAAAAGAAACTTATATATACCTACGACAATTTTAATCTAAACTAAACCATATTAATTTGGGTTTCTATTCATCATGATTTTCTTTATAGATATAAAATTCATTAATATAATTCGTTAATTATAATTATCAACATTTCCAGATTTAATTTTGCTTTATATTTGCTTGTTGTATTGTTTTTAATTATTTTACAATAATATTTAAATAACATATTTTAATGCGTTGGGGATCGTTATGTTGTATTTAGTGCTATAGAATTTAGATCACTAAATGGAGTATTATACGAGTCAATACACATGCAATCATTTAGATGCATCTGCGTAAATAATGAAAAAATTTAGATGCATCAGCGTAAATAATGAAATCATTTAGATGTTTCGTATTGAATATTACGTAATACCTAAACAAACATAATATCTCTCACAATATTTCAATACAGCCAAATACAAAAAAAAAAATGAGAAAAAATGAGAAGAAAAAATATTCTCTCTTTGCAACTACCTCTCCCCTACGCATTAAAACAGTATATTGGATATGTAAACAAAATTTGTTATACAACTCGTTCTGTATTTACACAAAAATACATTGACACTTGTCAATTTATATCACTCGACCTTAGGTCTCGTGATATAAGTATTGACTCGTGTCAATGTATTTTTGTGTATACAGAAATCTTAATTAATAACAAATTTAGTTTACATATACAATAATCTACTGTTATTTACTGACTTATTTCAGAATTTTTTTGATTTATATATGTATATTATATGGATTTGTTTTGATTAAATATAATCGGTTTGTACATACAGTACTTAATATGCAATATAAATTTATGTGCAGTTTTTTTTTTTTTTACAATGAACATTTGCAGTTTATTATTTGTTGTTTTATGTTATTGTAGCTTGAACTGGAGTTGCTGTTATATGCTGTTTGTTTTTTTTTGCATAAAAAAAGGTCTGCATCAAATGGTATGCATCAAATGGTTTTTTTCATATTTCATGATTTTTGTATGGTTTTTTTTTGCGATTAGCCTATCGTGGTAGAAGCTTGGTATATGTCTAGTAAAGAAATTGAGAGGAGAAATTCAATAATATTCTGGAATTTCGTCATTATATGCACAATCGCCATGGATAAAACTTTATTTGCTTTTGAGAGAAATTTGTTACAAAAAAAACTTTTTATTAACAATTGAATTATTGATTGGAAAGAAAATTTTGGCAGGCTTAAAAAATATCAATTTAAGGGTTCTGATTGTTGAAAGTTATGCACGCGTTTCTGTATCGTTTTCAACTTTATTTATATCGTTTTAAGTTTTTGTTTCAATGTTTGTAAATTTTGACCTTTTTTTTTTCTGTTGTTTTTTTTTCGTTTGTCTGGAGAGAAAAGGAAAAAAAATTAAAATAAAAAAGTGCAAATAAACTCGTGTCCAACCGACAAATTTTATCTGATATAAAAAAAAAATTAAAATAAAAAAAATAATAATAATAATAAAATAAACAAAATAAATAGAATAATAACAATAAATAAATCTGACGCTGTTACCAAATCTTCCTATTTTTCATATCTATCCTTTATTACCGTGCAAGTCATATACTCCGAATCCAACTTCCCTGATAAAAAACTCATTTCCGCTCCTATAAGATTTTAACTTATTACAAATATCCAAATTTCCTCCACGAGCTTTTTACTTAATTTGCTTATTTTTATGAACTTAAATTTTATTCTTATAAAAAAACTAAAACGTAAGTTATTTTAATTGTGCAATTTTTATATTTCTTAATAAACTTAAAGAGGTGTTAAATTACGAATTTAATATTTCTAATATTGAATGTAAAATCATAAATATAAGAAAGAAAGGTAAAATAAGTTTCAGAATTTCGTTCGAACTAAAAATACGATTGTCTTTAAATATAATTAAATTAAATTTTGTTTAGATTATTCTAATTAATAAAAAGAATTTATAAAAAAATAAACAAATATATTTAATTTAATAAAAAAAAGTAAAATAAAATTAAATATTGTAAAAAATCAATTTTTACATGTTTGGCGCAGTCGGTAGGATACCAAACCATTTTTACAAATAAATAAAAAAAAAAAAAAAAATTTTTTTTTTTGTGAAATTGGTGTTCTTTTAAGAATTTATTGGTATCAACTTATGAGACCATATCGTAAACCTTCAAGTTTGAATAAACCTAAACTCAGAGTAATCACTGAAGAAAAATATAACGAAGAATTAGCTGAAGCACAACAAAAAGTTAATAACATTTTTGAAACAACTAATAACATGGCATTAAATAATATCACAGATAGAGATCTAATTACTGAAGCTAGAGCTATTCCAATATTTCGTGGCGATGACACCTTTGAATTAACACATTTTATAAGAGAAGTAGAGACAATTGTTGGGTTGACCGCAGACCAAAATATGAAAAATTATTTGTTGAATGTAATGGTGAGTAAAATTCAAGGACCGGCAGCTTTGTCGATTAGAAGATTGGAAAACGCTACTTGGGACGAAATAAAATTACAATTGAAGAAATCGTTCGGTGTTCAACAATCATACTTGAAATTAAAGGAGGAAGCAGATTCAATCAGGTTCTGTAGTGTAAGTCAATATTATAAAGAGTTATCTCAAGTATTGGATAAGTTAAATTTAAAATATAAGTTAGATGATGAAAAGCCAGCAGAATTTAATACAATTAATAATGAAAAAAGCATATTAGAAAAATTTTTAAATAAACTTCCACGATCAGATAGTATGTTTTTAAGAATAAAGAACATTGAATCTCTTGAAGAGCTTATTTTGAACTAATAAAAACAGGAATCCAAGATAACCCGACACCTTTTCAAAAAAATATTGTTAAAGCTAATAATAAACAAAATAATTTCCAGCGTAACTCTTTTAACAATAATAACCAATATCAGGGACATATAAGACATAATTTTTCCAATAATAACAATTACACTAATAGTGTTCCTCAAACTTATCCCACGCCTAATAAATCTCAAAATTTTAACAATAATAATTAGAATAATAGTGTTCCTCAAAGATATCCCACTTCTAATCAAACCTACAATTTTAATTCCAATCGAAATTCGAATTTCAATAATTTTTCTCGAAAACAGAATTATGATCAAAATTCTTTAAACGCTAATGCTAACAATAATCATGGAAGTTTTGAACCTATGGAAGTTGATTCAAATAACATTGAACAAAATTTTCGTTTACAACCTCGGAAAACCCATTACCAATAGTAGAATTCTCAATTCACAATAAAAAAATTAATTGCCTAATAGATACAGGTGCTTCTATATCAATAATTAGTGACCATCTTTTCCCTAATATAAAACGAAATAAATTAACGAATCAAATTGAACTTGTTACATTATTTGGAAAAAACCAAATTACCCATGAAATAATTACTGAGGTACCTTTAGAATTTGACCATGACGCCACAATGACATAGAAATTACTGAAATTTTGTAATAAAAAATTCGAAGCAATATTGGGACAAAATATACTTCGTGCTATTGGGGCGAAAATTGATTTAGAAAAAGGACATGTTGAAATTAAAAGCAAAGTCACTAAATTTAAAAATTCCTGCCCTTACAACGATATAATCGAATTAAATTCATTAAATTTTGACAACAAAAATATTGTTGATTTTATTAAAACTGAACATCTTAACTATGAAGAAAAGAAAATGTTGAAAAAAATTATTTATGAAAATAAAGATTTATTTTTTCAAGAGGGACAACAATTAACAAATATTTAAAATATCAAACATCAAATTATTACGAAACATAGCCAACCCATTTATTCCAAAATTTACAGATTCCCTAAAATACATGAGCAAGAGGTTGAAAAACAAATTTCTGAAATGCTAGAACAAGGTATCATAAAACATAGTAATTCTCCATATAATTCACCAATTTGGGTAGTGCCGAAAAAACTAGACCATTCAGGTGTTAAGAAATGGAGAATTGTCGTCGATTACAGAAAGCTCAACGAGATAACTGTAGATGACAAGTTTCCGATTCCAAACATAGAATCACTTTTTGACAAATTCGGTAAATCTCAATATTTCACAACTTTAGATTTGGCAAAAGGGTTTCATCAAATTCTTGTTGACGAAAAGGACCAAGCTAAAACTGCTTTTTCGACCCCTCAGGGTCACTACGAATATGTCAGGATGCCATTCGGTTTAAAAAACGCTCCTGCCACTTTCCAAAGAATTATGAATCACGTATTACGCGAATTCATTAATATTAATTGTGTCGTATACCTTGACGATATCTTAATTTTTAGTACTTCTCTTCAAGAACATATTCAATCAATTAACAAAATTTTTCAGAAACTTCGAGAATTTAATCTAAAGATTCAAGTCGACAAGTGTTCATTTTTGTCAAAAGAATCAGAATATTTAGGACATGTTTTAACTAATGAAGGCATTAAGCCCAACCCAAGTAAAGTTCAAGTCATTAAGTCACTTAAAATTCCTAAAACAAGAAAATCCATTAAAAGTTTTTTGGGGATAACTGGATATTATAGGAAGTTCATAAAAGACTATGCTAAGATAGCACAGCTCCTAACTAAAAAAAAAAATAAAATTGATGAAAATAATATGAATTATATTGAAGCTTTTAATAAATTGAAAGAAATTATTACCAACGATCCGATTCTAAAATATCCCGATTTTAATAAAAAATTTACATTAACTACTGACGCAAGCCAGTATGCAATTGGAGCCGTTTTATCACAAAATGGTCACCCTATATCTTTTGCAAGTCGAACACTTAACGAACATGAAATAAAATATAGTACTATTGAAAAAGAACTCTTGGCTATAGTATGGTCTACAAAATACTTTAGACCATATCTATATGGCGTAAAATTTAACATAAAAACAGATCATCAACCATTAGCTTGGTTGCATTCTTTAAACGAACCCAATTCAAAGCTACAAAGATGGAGAATAAAACTAAACGAGTTCGACTTCAGTGTAGAATACCTCAAGGGCAAAGATAATAAAGTGGCCGACTTTCTAAGTAGAATAGATGTAAATAAAAATGAAATAAATGTCATTGAAACTGAAAATATTGATATTGGTGACGAAAGCAGTGAGTTAGCCACAATCCATAGTAATGTTCAGAGTTTAGATAATTAAATTCCTATTTCGGAAAACATAGTAAATAAATATTTAACTCAAATTCATTTAGTAGAAGAAAGGACAGATGAATTAATTACAAAATATAAAAAACACAGAATAATAATTATTTCAAAAAACGATTTAAATAACGAAAATTACTTAAACGACCTTTTGCGTAGATTAATTAAAATCGGAACCACTGGAATTTATTCTGAATTGCAGAAAAATGATTACAAAATTCTCCAAAATATATTAATCCAGTTATTCAGTGGTGAACTCCGAATTAATTCAAATAATAAAAAACTTTCACGAAAATACAAATCATAGGGGGATCCTTGAAAACTTTCTTGAAATAAAAGATTTATATTATTTCCCTAATCTGAAAAGTTTTGTCCATAAATTCGTAAATAATTGCGATGTATGCAATCTGACGAAATATGACAGAAACCCAATCAAATATAAATATCATTTATCTGAAACACCTTCTGAGACGAATAAAATAGTTCACGTTGATATATTTTACATAAATAAAACAATATTTTTAACAGCGATTGATAAGTTTAGCAAACATTTATACGTGTCTAAATTAAACAATCGAAATAGTGTAACAATTGTTCAAGCATTAAGACTTACTTCGTAATTCTCTTTTAGGGAAACCAGAGAAATTTATATTTGACAATGAGTTTGACAATTTAAATTTAAAGGATTTTTGTAGATCAGAAAATATAGAAATTCATTTTTCATCACCAAGATCTTGTACATAGGGTTTCTAAACTGGATATCCGGATATCGAAATATCCGGATTATTCGACACATTTTGACTATTCGATTATCCGGATATTTTTTTGCAATTATCCGGATATTATAATACCCTTTACTTTGTAAATAAGCTTAATATTTTAAAGAAAAAAGCACACATTTTTTTAAAGAACATTCAAATTTGTTCAAATAGTAACCTTTGATTTTCAAAAATTATTTACAACTTTAATTTTTAATTTCAATGTTCTGAAAATTGTAAACAAGTGAATACAAAATAAAATAGTGAAAAAGTTAAAGGTAATATTTAATTAATACTATTACTTATTTACTATTATATTAATTTAAAAAAAAAAATTTATTTTTTAAAAATACTGTAGCCAAGCCATGTCAAAACGATCTGAGGTTTGGAATCATTTTAAATAAAATGAAAAAAATGAGATGCTTCTTTCTGTAAGCATTGTAGTAAACAAATAGGATTTAAAAGTTCATAAAATAATTATAAATTCAGCTTCAATCGATAAAATTCATGAACCATCTACTTCAAAAAAACATAAAAGTATTTACGATGATAATGTAATTACAAAATTTCTTAGAAATGAAACCCTGGATGAAATTTTGTCTCGATGTGTGGCAGAAGATGGGTTTTCAATGAATGCTATAGTGAAATCACGAGCCATCAACGGCTATGTCAGAAGTAAAGGCTTTGTCATGCCTAAAAATCCCTCTACTGTAACGAAATCTATTTTAAACATTTATGGTATAAAAAAAGAAGAAACTATTGGTGTTCTCAATGAATTAAAAAAAAAAACACACGAAGCAGTCATAGAACTGCCTACAGAAGTTTATACTTAAAGATTTAAAATATGCAATAACAGTGGCTACAAATGATGGGCTTCTGAGTACAAAATGTAAATTAAAATATTTTACCCTCTACCAAAAAAACGCACAACGCGGCTAAAGAAGTATAAACTTCAAAAAAATTTTCGTATATTTTGCTCCAGCACGACCTAACCGTAGCTCCCCATCCAAAATTTTTTTTTCAGGTAATCTTAATTTCACCGGAGCTACCTATTTTGAAAAAATTATTTTTCGTATATTTTACTCCGGCACGACCTAACCGTAGCTCCCCACACAAAAAATTTTTTTCAGGTAATATTAATTTCACCGGAGCTACCTATTTTGAAAAAAAAAAAAATTTTCGTATATTTTGCTCCGGCACGACCTAACCGTACCTCCCTGCCCAAAAAGTTTTCGTCTGGTAATCTTAATTTCACCAGAGCTACCTAATTAAAAAAAAAAAAAAAATTCGTATATTTTGCTCCGGCACGACCTAACCGTAGCTCTCCACCCAAAATTTTTTTTCAGCACCGGAGCTACCTATTTTGAAAAAAAAAAATTTTTTCGTATATTTTGCTCCAGCACGACCTAACCCCACTCAAAAATTTTTTTTCAGTTAATATTCATTTCACCGGAGCTACCTATTTAAAAAAAAAATTTTTCGTATATTTTGCTCCTGCACGACCTAACCGTAGCTCCCCACCGAAAATTTTTTTTTCAGTTAATATTAATTTCACCGGAGCTACCTATTAAAAAAAAAATTTGTTTTCGTTTATTTTGCTCCGGCTCGACCTAACCGTAGCTCCCCACCCAAAATTTTTCGGCTGGTAATCTTAATTTCACCGGAGCTACTTATTTAAAAAAAAAAAAATTTTCGTATATTTTGCTCCGGCACGACCAAACCCAAAAATTTTTTTTCAGTTAATTAATTTCACCGGAGCTACCTATTTTGAAAAAAAAAATGATTCGTATATTTTGCTCCGGCACGACCTAACCGTAGCTCCCCACCCAAACATTTTTTTTCGATTAATATTAATTTCACCGGAGCTACCTATTTAAAAAAAAATTTCGTATATTTTGCTCCGGCACGACCTAACCGTAGCTCCCCACCCAAAAAATTGTTTTCAGTTAATATTAATTTCACCGGAAAAAACAAAATTTTCGTATATTTTGCTCCAGCACGACCTAACCGTAGCTCCCCACCCAAAAAATTTTTTTCAAATAATATTAATTTCACCGGAGCTACCTATTTAAAAAAAAAAAAAATTTTCGTATATTTTTCTCCGGCACGACCTAACCGTAGCTCCGCACCCAAAATTTTTCGGCTGGTAATCTTAATTTCACCGGAGCTCCCTATTTAAAAAAAAAAAAATTTTTTCGTATATTTTGCTCCGGCACGACCTAACCGTAGCTCCCCAGCCAAAATTTTTTTTTCAGATAATCTTAATTTCACCAGAGCTACCTATTTAAAAAAAAAAAAATTTCGTATATTTTGCTCCGGCACGACCTAACCGTAGCTCCCCAGCCAAAATTTTTTTTTCAGATAATCTTAATTTCACCAGAGCTCCCTATTTAAAAAAACAAAATTTTCGTATATTTTGCTCCAGCACGACCTAACCGTAGCTCCCCACCCAAAAAATTTTTTTCAAATAATATTAATTTCACCGGAGCTACCTATTTAAAAAAAAAAAAAATTTTCGTATATTTTTCTCCGGCACGACCTAACCGTAGCTCCCCACCCAAAATTTTTCGGCTGGTAATCTTAATTTCACCGGAGCTTCCTATTTTGAAAAAAAAAAAAAAAAAAATTCGTATATTTTGCTCCGGCACGACCTAACCGTAGCTCCCCACCCAAAATTTTTTTTTCAGATAATCTTAATTTCACCAGAGCTATCTATTTAAAAAAAAAAAAATTTCGTATATTTTGCTCCGGCACGACCTAACCGTAGCTTTTTTTGCTTGTAATATTGGGCCCTATATATACATATATTTGAAATTAAAAAATCTTGTCATTGGGAATCGAACCAGGCACCTTCAGACTTACAGTCTGATGTTGTAGCCACTAAGCCATACTGTCCCTATGATTTTGGGTTTCTTACATATAATAAAAAAATAAGTATTCTTATTCTTATTTTTCTGAGAAAAATGATGACGATTCTGAGAAAAATTCTACATGAAAATGGATTTTTACCCTCTACCAAAATTCATCAAACGCCGCTAAAGAAGTATTAACTTCAAAAATAAAATAAAAATTTTTTTTTGGCCGGGTCGACCCTACTTCTTCTACTACTACCCAAAATTTTAAGCCAACTAACCTTTATTTCATCGAAAATAATTTTTTTGATAAAAAAAAACTGTTGGTCTTTTTTGGGTAGGAGACCCCCTCCCCCTCCTGCTCCGATCCAAAATTTTCATGCCGGCCACGTTCATTTAACGACAGGTAACGTTTATAATTAAAAAAATAAAATAAAAATTTTTTTGGCCCGGGTGGACCCTACTCCTTATACTAATACCCAAAATTTTAAGACAACTAACCTTTATTTCATCGAAAATAATTTTTTTGATAAAAAAAAAATTTTGGTCTTTTTTGAGTAGGAGACCCCCTCGCCTCCTGTTCCGATCCAAAATTTTCATGCCGGTCACGTTCATTTAACGACAGGTAACTTTTACAATTAAAAAAATAAAAAAAAATTTTTTTTTGGGCCGGGTAGACCCTACTCCTTCTACTACTACTTAAAATTTTAAGCCAACTAACCTTTATTTCATCGAAAATAATTTTTTTGATAAAAAAAAATGTTGGTCTTTTTTGGGTAGGAGACCCCTCGCCTCCTGCTCCGATCCAAAATTTTCATGCCGGCCACGTTTATTTAACGACAGGTAACTTTTACAATTACAAACAAAAAAAAATTTTTTTTTGGGCCGGGTGGACCCTACTCCTTCTACTACTACCCAAAATTTTAAGCCAACTAACCTTTATTTCATCGAAAATAATTTTTTTGATAAAAAAAATTTTGGTTTTTTTTGGGTAGGAGACCCACTCGCCTCCTGCTCCGATCCAAAATTTTCATGCCGGCCACGTTCATTTAACGACAGGTAACTTTTACAATTAAAAAAATAAAATAAATTTTTTTTTTGGGCCGGGTCGACCCTACTCCTTCTACTATTACCCAAAATTTTAAGCCAACTAACCTTTATTTCATCGAAAATAATTTTTTTGATAAAAAAATAAGTCTGAAGGTGCCAGGTTCGAACCCAATTATGATTTGTTTTTTTTTTAATATTTGAAAAATGATGACGGACGATTCTCAGAAAAATGATGACGATTCTCAGAAAAATTCTATATGAAAATGGATTTTTACCCTCTACCAAATTTCTTCCAACGCCGCTAAAGAAGTATAAACTTCAAAAACGTAAAATTTTCAATAACAGTAGACGAATGGACCGACAATTCAATGAATAGATACCTTAATATTTCACTTCATGCCATTGTGGGAAATTTGATGAACAAATTTGAAATGTTTGTATTAGGGTTAGTTTATATAAAAGGTACATGCAATGCTGATCAAACCAAATTTTATGTTGAAAATAAATTAAAAGAACTTCAAATTGATATAAAAAAAGACATAATATCATCAACACATGATGCCGCCGCAGTTATGGTTAAATATGGAAGAATCCTTGGCATTACATCTCAACTTTGTTATAACCACGGTCTACATTTAGCCATAACTGATATATTGTACAAAAAGAAACCAATAACTTCTTTTTGTGAAGAAGATGAAGAAATACCAGTCTATGTTGAAAAAGAAATAGAAGATGACGCTACCGAAAACAGTAACATTATAAATAGTTTTGAAGATGCTAACATAGTCTTCGAAGAACACGAAGGAGATGATTTTCTAGATTTGACTGAAGAAGTTGATGACGTTGTGAAAAACCTCAGAAAAATTATAAGAACTATCAAATCCTCTTCAGTCAAAAACAATATTTTACAAGAATATGTTAAAGATGAAGAAGGTAAGTCGTTGCAGTTGATGTTGGATATAAAAATCAGATGGAATTCCTTGATAACGATGATAAAACGCTTCCTTCAAATTAAGGATCCCGTAAATAGAACTTTAAGCGATTTGGGCCAACAAAAAATTTCAGACAGGCATATAGCTATTTTAAAAGAGTTGTTAGATGTCTTATTACCACTGGAAACAGCTGTTAAAGAATTAAGCAAAAATTCAGCGACGCTTTTGACTGCCGAAGGCGTTTACAAATTTGTTTTCGAACAGTTAGAAGGATTTGCAACGGATCTAACAAAAAAATTATTGAAACAGATAAAAAATCGAATGGATGAACGTCGTGATAAAATCCTAATGACTCTGTTAATCTTTTTAGAAACAGGTAATATTCCACATTCAAATAAATATTTTGATTATAGTACAAAAGGTGCCGCTATTGCATTGGCAGTAGAAATTTTTAAAAGAATACATCCACCTCCTGTGTGTGGCAGAATTCAAAATGATGACTTTGAGGAAATAATTGAAGAAACAACTATTGAAAGTGAAGATGATGAAAGTGTAAATAGTGCAGTCTGTAAAAAATCGTCACTGCAGAAACAACTTTACGATGCGATTTCTTCAATTACCTATGTTGAGAAGCAAAATGAAGAAAATACAACATTGCTGAAAAAAGATTTCATATATTTAAATAATTACAAAAAAAGAACAGATAATTTAAATATTATATATCGCGCATTATTGACAATTAAACCTACAACCACTGCAACGGAGCGCGTGTTTTCTATTGCGGGTCTCACTAGGACAAAAATTAGAACTCGGCTCAATTTCGAGACTTTTAATGCAATTGTTTTTTTAAAATATGCATTTTTAAAAATGAAACAATAATTTAATCTATGACTTTATTTCATTTAATCATTTCATTTAATCATTTCATTTATTCATTTCATTTATTCATTTCATTTATTCATTTCATTTATTCAATAATTACATTTATTAACAATTCAATTTTATTATTATTCTATTATTTGTTACTTTTTTTTTGTTATTTTGAATTAAATACCACAAATAAAAAATATTTCTTATTATTTATTTTAATTATCCGGATATCCGGATTATCCGGATACTTTATTTTTTACGTATTCGATATCCGGATAATCAAAAAGGTCGGATATTTAGAAACCCTACTTGTACAGGTAATGCTGACATTGAAAGAGCTCATGGAACAATAAATGAACATATTAGAATTTTTAAAATAACACAACCTAATCTTGATATTGAGTCCAAAATCCTAAAAGCAGTAGAAATATATAATAATACTATTCATTCCACTACGGGCGAAAAACCAATTGATTTTCTCAGAAATAAACCTTTAGATTTTGAAAACATTAAACAAAAAATTTTACAAAAAAAAGAAAAAGTTATTTCAAAATTAAATGAAAACCGAAAAAATTTTTTTGCCCCAGATTCTGATGAAATTCTTATCAAAAATCCAGCAATTGTTAGATATAAAGATGAGCCTAGATATAAGAAAATTAAATGCTTTAAAACTGATAACAAAATAATTGACAAAAAAAAACGAAATATCCATCCATCTCGAATTAAAAGAAATTTCAAAAACTTTTTAGGTGGTTTTAACGGTTCTAACAACAGGCGCGATGTTAATCAGTCCGTGTCAAGCCGCAATTAACATAGCAAAATTAGAAACAGAAAGTGGTTTTGTGACAATTCGACAAGAAGATATTCCAATAATCCATTCGTATGACAAAATTATCCATATTATTGATTTAAAAGAATTAGAAATAATCCTAAGAACTATAGAGGACCAGATTACAACGACATTTAATTTGCCGGAAGATCAAAGTATTATTAGAACTCTTAAAGAGAAACAAAAAAAAGTAGAACATACATTTAAAACTCTAATACTCTAATACCGAATACTCTAATACCGATAAGAGGTTTGATCAATCTTGGCGGATCTGCGTTAAAATGGCTTTTTGGCACAATGGATGATGAGGATAAGACAGAAATAGAAGATCACTTAAAAACTGTAGACGAAAATATTCATAATAATATCCAAAGTTCAAATCAACAAATAAAAATAAATTTCTCAATTCAGAAAAACATACAAAAATTACAAACCAGTATCAATGATAACCATCTCGCAATTGATAAACTTTTAAATTTTGTGACTTTCGAAAATCGCAATACTATTAAACAAATTCAATTTTTACAATTTCTAACAAATATTAACCTTTTAAATGATGAAATTGAAAAACTTCAGGAAAACGTTATATTCTCAAAACATAAAATAATGAGTAGGTCCATTCTTACCCCAGAAGAAATAGATTTTTTTTTTTATGAAATAGATATTTTTAAAATTCAAGAACTCAAAAGTTCCTTAGCTATTAGTGAATCAAAATTAATTTTTGTGTTGGAAATCCCTGTACTAAATCAATTCAAAGCGATTCATTATAAAATTATACCGGTTCCAAATTTAGAAAATGAACAAGTAGACATAAACATTGTAGATGTAATAAGTTTTGAAAATAAATCATACTATCTGGATCAAGAAAAATATAAAAACAAACTAAAACCTACGAATAATTGTATTTCGAATTTATTAAATAATTCTTATGTCGATTGTCATAAAATAACAAACAAAAATTCAGAAATAATAGAAATAGATTTAGGTTTAATTATTGTTAAAAATGTAAAAAACATGAGTTTAATTAACACTTGTAATATAGTCGAGTCAATGAAGCTTTTTACCTGGAAACCCGGTGGAACAGCTCCGATTTTGATGATTTTTTTTTTAAAAATTTCGTTTTTTTATATTATTCAAAATCAGAAACCTCTGCAGGGGGGGGAAATAAATGTTTATATTGTTTAAACAATTTTTATACTATTTTTGCAAAAAAAATTTTTTTTTTATAAAATATCAATTGAGAACTCACAAAAAAAATATATTTATGTTATTGTTTTCATATTATTATCATAAATAATTTTAATTTATGTGTTAATATACCAAAAAATTTTAAAAACAACTAATTATAAGTTTTTTCATCTGATATAATGACATGACTCTGATATACATAACAAAGTTAGGATATATTTCATGAAATATAAGAAATTAATAGTTTCATTATTAATATAAACTTAAAAAAAAAAAAATTAATAAAACAAAAAATTAATGTATACAACAACATGAAAAATATATTATAAAATGTATAAAATTTATTGTAACATATATACAAAAAGGAAAACTTATTCTTCATTATTATCATCTCCTTCGGGTGGTGGGTGGTTATGACAGTCGCTTCCACTGCAAACGATGCAGGCAGGTGAGCAATGCAAGCCACTTTTTCTGCAGCCACACGCTGAGCCACATCCTGTTTTACAGGAGCAAAATATTATTTTTAAGACGTTGTTAGGTGCAGCGGGCTGCGTCATTTTAATTGGAGTTAAATAATTATCTTTTTGCCAACCCCATTTTTCGGGAGGTATTGGTAAATCATTTTTCCACTGCTGGATTTGTAAATACACTCTTTTGATATGTTGTTTCGCTGCATTCTCTGTAGGAGGCAGCGAATTAAGTTGTACGCTTTTATCCTTAGTAGCTAACTCTATGAAACGTTTATAGCGAAGTTCATTCAAGGTTTTGGCAGTTTTAGCACCATACAGAGTGAGAATACAATGAATACCATCATTGAAAAGTACTTCTTCACTTTGGTCTTCAATCATAAAAGTTTCAGCTGCTGCACGTAACTTCAGATCCTCATTAAAAATTTTAATAAATTTATTTTTACCTTTATTATAGAAAGCGGATGTAGTGTCACATCCTGTGAATGAATGAATAAACAAAAGATGCTCTTTTTTAACATTTACATATTGATTTAAACTTGTTTTTGTTGAATAAACTCTTTGTAAAGCATTATTTTTGAGAGGTTTCAGAAAGAACAATTCTTTATCATCAGTTGCTAGAGCCATTAATAACACCAATACATCAATATCTTCTGCTACAACAACCACATGAAGAAAAGAACAATCTAAAGCTGATTGTACTATTAAACGGTCAGCATCACTTTCTGCTTGACTCCACTGAAAATTATTTTCGGCTAGTTTCTTGCAAAGAAGATTGATAAATCGATTTTTATTTTTGCTGTTTCCTAAAAATTTGTCCTTGGTTGTATTTAGATGCATGTCTTCTTCAAATAAGTAATCAATTGATTTATTACCTACATATCGACGATTTCTTTCCGCTGCTTTAGTTCCATCATTATCATATCCATCAAAAACAACTTTAACATTAGTGCCATAATTGTTACGTAAATATCGAATATATTGTTGACAAATATGAGAAAATTTTTGATTTTGTTCCCATTTTAATCGATGCAGTAGCATACCACCATCAATAATGTACAAAAATTTATTGACTTCATTAACATCCGTTTCACACTGTTCAAAAATATCATAAAGAGTTGATTTAGTCGTTTTCCTCATTCCAGCGTTGTCAAAGAGAGAAAGGGGATAGGGGGCTAACTCGTAGTCAAAGTATTGTCGAAGTTCGTCATTACTTTTTCTTAAAAAGCATATACGTTGAAAAATTAAATTTGGATCCACAGCAATTTCTGTATTATTTACTTTAATTTTGCTGTTCATGCTTAATAAAGATTTAGCAGTATCTTTTATGGTCATTTTTATATCTTTGAAGTTTAAACCATTCATTTTATTTCTCAAATTAATTCCAATATCAAATGCTTTATAACAATTGATAGTTTGGTTGCCTACAACTCCAGTAGAAATTGCCATGATTTCCTGCACATCCGGAAAAGGGTTGTGAACTTTAAAAAATTGTACAATTTTATCAACCGCCTTAGAATCTTCATTTATTCTGCTATCACTAGCATCAGTATGCTGATGTGATGATTGAAATGAAACTTCACAAAATTCTTCCATTCCATCAACCACGTCTGTGGTATATAACGCTGCTTTTATCCATTTAAAAACTACACTTGGAGTTGCTCCACGTCGAAAAGGACCACCTTCTATTTTCATGGACTTCATTAATGTTTGTTCTATTGTTTGGTCAGTCGAAATTTTTGAAAAAAAAATATCAGATCTTCTGGCACTATGGTTGTGTTTAAATGCTTCAAAATCGCTGTCATCTAGTTTTTCATTCAATTTACGCATATTTTGCAAATAAATTTCACTTGCTTTAGCATAAGGAAAGTGCCTGGCTGCGTGGAAAAATGGAATCATTAACTCGACGCCTCTCAAATGTAAGTCCCAGTTTCCCATTCTCTCTGCAGCTATGAAATCTTTCAAAAGAGATACCATACGAAAGTACGTGATCCACAGTTTACATGTCTTTCCTCTTTCTTCAATTTCAAGCATTTTATTTTCAAAAAAACTTATCAATTCAATGAATGTTTCATTATTTTCTAATTCAGCGTAATTAAAAGAATAAAATAAAGAAGAATCCTTAAAACTTTCTTGAAATGCAGCAAATTTTTCATCATTTTTGAGATCTTCAAAGATGATTTCTGCAAGAGCTAGTTGTACTAAACTGTGAGCACGTACAGCTCTTGAATAATTATGTCCTGATAATATTTGGTCACAGGTTTTGTCAGCATATACAGTTGAAAGCACTTCTTTCAATCCACTTCCTGCCATAATATTACCAATACATCCCAAAAAAGATAACATCATGTGAAACGCTCCTATTTTTATAATAACTATAATATCATCGGCCAACTTTAAAGCTGATACTATATCTTGCGCTTTAATAAAAAGCGGTTGGTCAAAAGTTATAGCACAAACTTTCATAGCAGCAGATCGGGCTTTGTGAATAGCAAATCTGATTGCAGTAAACAAAGTATTATAGTCACTTGGATTTGAATTGATGAATGGTAACAACACGACTTTTGACTGTTCAAACTCAAATCCAGCAGTCAGGTGTTGCATAAAAGCATTCCATCCAAGATATTTATTGGATTCAATATGCTTCATAAACATCCAAAGTGTATTCAAATTTGTCGTATAGGTAGGCTTTAATTCTACATTCTCAATTGGTATTTCAGCTATTATTTTTCTTAATCCTTCACCACTAGGTTTTGTGTATGGTTCAATTTTTATTTCTCCTAGCTCAGCAATATCTTCTTCTGATGGCATAGTTTGTAATCGCGGAAAGGATTTCCGAGGTTCAATTGATTTTGCTGGAGTCACAATGCTAATTCCTCCTAAATTATGAAAAGTTCCTGCACCTGTCAAAGTTCCTGTATTAAAATCTGCATTATCAAAAACGAACTGGACAAATGGATTATCAATCAATACAGCAGAATCTTGATATAGTGCTGAAGCTTCATATAACTGTGCTTCATGATAAGATGCACAGAAACCTAGAGCATTGCATAAATCGATCACTTTTCTAGAACCAAATTTCCGGTGTAATGTCACACTTAATCCAATTTGCAGTGGTGATAAAAAAGAACGTGGCCTCACAGCAGACATAATTGCGTGTGCTATTGACGTCGTTTTTTTGATCTAGTTTGTTATTTACAGTTTCTTTTCTTTTATTCTTTCCAATAATTTGACTTAAGACGAGTTGTAGTGATTGAGGAACCACATCTAGCAATTTTTTAGAAAACATTTCATCACTTGCAGGATACTGATCATTTGTGAATATTTGTTTACATATGTCTACATGTATTAGATCAGCAACGTCCTTGATTTTTTTAATATTTTCATCTTCAACCTCTACATTTGACTCTCCAAAAGATTTGTTTAAAATGTCATGTTGTTTTTTTTTTAAACATAATAGAGTAGACATTCCTTGATTATTTGACACTACGATATCTTCTCCATAATACTCCTCTAACCGATGTTTAATTGTTTTAAGAGCAGGTGGATTATCAGCCACAACATTCTTCAATTCATTTAAGGAAAACTGACAATCTGGATGGTTGTCGATGTATTCAATTATGTGGTCCATAGCATCATTGGTGTTAACAATTTGTGGATGAATTTTTGTTTCTCGTCGAGTATTTTCTCTGAAAATATCTGCATAACAGGAACGATGATATTTTGCTCTCACAGATCGAAAATCATTTACGGAATTCATTCTTAATAAAAGAGATCGAGAAAAAACATCTCTTTTCAGTTTAATAACGTCAACTATTTTTTGTTTTGTGTGATAGGACGTTACAATAGATAAATTTTGACTCTTTTTTACTTTTCTTAGAGCTAGTAATGATTTAGTACATATAAAACATTTTTTATCCCAATCAAAAGAAGAATTCGCCGATTTTCTCAACTTCAATTTTGGAGGGCTGAGAGATACTTTCTCTAAAATTTCAATTTTTTTCATTTCAGAAGAAACGCTTTTGCGTTCTGTAAATCGTTTTCTACAACTAGAATGTACAAAAATTTTTTCTCTACTCTCAAGTAAATTAAGGAGCTGGCTATTTTTTAAATTTATTGCAATTGTTTTTAATGTTGGCAACCCACGAGTCACTACAGTCAATTTTTCCCTAACTTGAGTTGAGGTACTTGGCGCATCTATATTTTCGCCTTGTTCACAAATACAACATAAATCTTCTGTAGAATCTACAGCACCTTGTTCTTGTTCCTGAAACATACAAAAATTGCAATAAGAAAAAATTATGTATTAAAATCATTTTTAATAAAAAATTTAAAATGACTGACAAGGCATAAATTAAAAAATATTTTAATATATGTTTTAAACACTTTGTTAAAATAAATGATGTATAAATACCTTCTGCATTATGCTGATCTTCGGCTTTACACTTGTTATTTTAATGAAAATGAATGTTTTTTGTATAATTTTCACTAATATTTATCACTTTGAATCACTTTAAATACCAAAAATTAGCACTGAGCACTTAATGAGTTCAAAAACGCAAACGACTACTGAGTTCAAAAAAGCAAACGACTACTGAGTTCAAAAAAGCAAACGACTACTGAGTTCAAAAAAGCAAACGACTACTGAGTGATTAAATTATTATTAAAAGCCTTATTTTAACAACTATTTTTTATACAAACATTTACCTAGTTTACATGGAGTTGAAACCAGGTTCAACTACGGTTCAACTACATGTAAACGGTGGTAGAGTTAACCTGGGTTAACCTGACTCAACCCAAGAAATTCGCTCGGTAAGGTTAACTCTATCCATGTAAACGGTTAACCCGATTAAAAATAAGCAACAGCCTTTTGTTTTGTTTCTTTTTTGGTATTGTTTTCAAACTCAATTCAACCACAGTTCAACCACACGCTGTTCGACTACATCATGTAAACACTTAACCTCTTTTCAACCACATTTCGACTCAACCACGGTTGGACTATCATGTAAAACTGATTTTTTTATAAGAATGTCGTAAATATTGTTTAAACAATATAAACATTTATTTCCCCCCCTGCAGAGGTTTCTGATTTTGAATAATATAAAAAAACGAAATTTAAAAAAAAAAAATCATCAAAATCGGAGCTGTTCCACCGGGTTTCCAAGTTTTGCCTGTTTTATGTCTTTATTGACTCGACTAATAACGTAGAGTATAAATTAAACAAAAATCACTTAATTTCTTTCAACAATTGTTCTGTAAAATTAAATGAAATAGAGTTTTCTAACAAACAAAAAGAATTCAAACATAATATTGTTCTACCAAGCTATAAACACATAAAAAATTTGAATTTAACACTAAATTTAAAAGATTTACATATCAAACAAATAGAAAATAACAAAAAAATAGAAGAAGTTGTTTATAAAAGAAAACAAAACAGTCTACTAATTTATTTTAATATATCTGTTATTGTAATCATTTTGCTAATTATAGTTTTTGTAATTTTTATAAAATGTTATTTAAAAAAGAAAACTCGAACAATTCTAATAAATAAGCAATCTAAAAGTTTTGCCCAGGAGTGCAAAAATCTTGAGGAAGGGGGAGTCATATACTCCGAATCCAACTTCCCTTATAAAAAACCCATTTCCGCTCCTATAAGATTTTAACTTATTACAAATATCCAAATTTCCTCCACGAGCTTTTTACTTTTTACTTAATTTGCTTATTTTTATGAACTTAAATTTTATTCTTATAAAAAAACTAAAACGTAAGTTATTTTAATTGTGCAATTTTTGTATTTCTTAATAAACTTAAAGAGGTGTTAAATTACGAATTTAATATTTCTAATATGAATGTAAAATCATAAATATAAGAAAGAAAGGTAAAATAAGTTTCAGTTTTAGAATTTCGTTCGAACTAAAAATACGATTGTCTTTAAATATAATTAAATTAAATTTTGTTTAGATTATTCTAATTAATAAAAAGAATTTATAAAAAAAATAAACAAATATATTTAATTTAATAAAAAAAAGTAAAATAAAATTAAATATTGTAAAAAATCAATTTTTACATGTTTTGCACACTTTTGCACTCGCTTGTCGTTGCCTTACTGGAGGTCAATTAGGCTTTAAAAAATGTTGACAGCCGGTTTGTAGTTTGCCAGCTTGTTATTGGAACCAACTATTTCAACTAAATTTACACTCTCTAGAGCAGAGATGAGCAAACAATTTTATATCAATTTTTCCGAGGTTTGAAAGCGAATTTCCAAGCCGTCCAAATCCATTTGTCCTCTGCTAAGCCAAATGTTCTGGCTTTAAGTGAGATTTAAGTATTGGACAACGGAGACCCCAACCGTCTTTCAATCCCGGGTTATGATCTTCACTCGCTATATGTTGCCCACAGAGGAGTCGCTGTTTATATAAGGAATGACGTTGCTTCTTATCCTATTAAATATTTAAAAACATCAAGTCCCTTATTCAATTTTCTTTGGTTCAAAATAAGAACCAACAAACACGCCTTCCATTTTGCTTCCTTTACAGGAGCGCACAACTGACTGGCACTGATCACGTTTTCAAGTTTAGCATGCTGTCGGACCAGATTAATCAGATTCTGGCGAAAAACCCTGAGTCTGAAATTTTGGTTTTCGGTGTTTTCAACATACACATTGCTTAGTCATTCTCGCAACAGTCCCGAAGGCTGATATTTAGAGCAGGGACGGCTCGTGACAACAGTAAGTACATAGGCACTTATTGGTTTAGGAGCCTATTCGGCAGACAAATAAACAAACATTGAGTTTTAATATATAGATTTGAAAAAAACTAATTAGAATTTAAGTTTAGTCAAAAACCAAAAGAATTCAAATCAAAAACATAACTTTTTAGTTTATGTTATTTCCTATCCTTTTTAAAACAATAACAAATAAATTTCAATATTCCCTTACTAACCAATTTTTTTGTTGCTTTTAATTCAACAATATGCAATACAGGGCTGCCAGATTGGGGAATTTTTTCCTCAAATTGAGGAAATTTTTAATTTCAGAGGGGGGAAAAAAAAAGTGGGGATAAATTTGACAATTGTTTTTGGGGAAATTTTGAAGAAATTCTGAAATATTCGGTTAACGTTGGCAATCAAGAATTTAATAATAGTAAACATTTTGCTAACTCCTAATAATTACATTTTGTAGTTGATGTCATACATTGCTTGCTCTAATTTCTTGAGACTGAGTGCAATATTTTTAATTTGCAATTGCAATAAAAAAACGTTTCGCTTATATTTTTGTTGGTTAATTAAATCGTTGAGTGCAATTTATTCGAACTCCTTTTTTGAAAAATTAATTTCTCCTCAAAGCTCTGTTTAAAAAACGTCCGAAGCGCAGTATGAAAATTTTGAAGGACCATAACTCCGAAATGGGGGCTTTCTCGCAAAAACCGTCTCGAATTTAACAGTTTAGGAACCGCCTTTACCACCTTCCAAAAAAATAGGACAAATCGGGTACAAAAAAAAATTCCATACAAAAATGTATGAAAACTTTTGGGGGTCCTTTCTCCGAAACGAGGCCTTTGCCCCAAAAATTGATTTCAGTTTTGGGTTTTTTGTGCACCGCCTAACCCCCTCCAAGTTTCAGCCCATTCTAAGTAATTCAAGGAAACGGCAGTTTAGCATAATAACAAAATAAGGCATAATGGCATCGTAAGAACTTAAATCACTTGAAATAACATTTAACTTCATTTTAGAGTGGCTAACTTCTTCGACTGGCGATGCTTCCTATGAGATGCCCACTACAACCTAATAAAAAAGATATAAAAATACACAGCATAAGTATCAATCATTCTCATAAGCTTTCAAATTTTCTCAAAAATCGAGTAGAAAAAACAATGATGCGTTAAAGGTTAATTTGCCTGTAAAAAAAAAGAATTTGAGAGCTAAAATAGCAGCTTTTATTGCTGAGCATTGTTCATGTTCATATATAACAGTCGACCACTGGCTATATTAATTAAAAATCTTGATCAATCTTCTGAGCTGTTAAATGGCATAAAACTTCATCGAACTAAATGCACTGGTTTAATAAAAAATATTATTTCACCATGCATTTTTGAAGATTTGAAAATAGATATTGGAGATAACCACTTTTCGTTAATTATCGATGAAAGTACTTCTGTTGATACAAAAAAAATGATGTGCATCGTGATTCGCTATTTTAGTAAAATTGAAAAAAGAATTGTTACGACTTTTTATAAAATTTTCGAAATTAAAGGAGGAGATGCAGATTCCATTACTAATGCTTTTAAAAATCAATTAAAAAATGACGGTTTTAAAATAGACAAATTAATTGGTATAGGTGTAGATGGTGCTAACGTTATCGTTGGAGCTCATCATTCATTCGCATCAATCTTGAAAAAAGATAATGAAGAACTTGTTGTTGTCAAATGCATTTGCCATTCTCTTCACTTTCAAAGTTTTGCCAAGAAATTTGTATTTTATTGTAAATAGTTCTAAACGACAAATAGAATACAGAACTTTATATGAATTTATGAATGACACAACACCACTTAAAATTGAAAAACTTTCAAGAACCCGAATATAGAACCTATTATAAAAATAATTGAACAATGTGATACACTTAAATTACATTTTTCATTAGCCAAACATAAGGATACATGTTACACTGCTGATCAACTACACAATATGTTTTGTTGTAAAGAAAATTTTGTATATTTAGTTTTTTTAAAACATTTTTTGAAACCACTTACTGATTTAAATAGGTCTTTCCAGACTAATTCCGTCAATCCTCTTCAGCTTTTGGAAGATATTCAAAAATTTAATATATTATTACCTCCAAATTCTTATTCCACCTGTAAGGTTGAATCTCAAAAGACAAAAAGATTTAGGGAAATTCAAATTTAGAGATCATGTTATTGGACCGGATTCTCTTTACTTTGGATATGCATTTATGGAGGCTGCTCTTGATTTAAATGCAGAATCTATTTCAGCCATTTAAGAAATATGCCGGGATTTCTTAGTTCATCTATGCCTACAAATACAACAAAGAATTCCAGGCAATATTGATATATTACCTAATTTAGCTACATCTCATTAAGACTAATATTTCAGATCTTGTCATTCCTTTAAAAGTACCTGTTTGGATGTTGATTCAACCATTGATGAATAGAATCTTTTACATTTAACTCAGTGGGAAAATGTTTCTAATGTAGAAAATTTTGTTAAGTCCGTTCTCAAACACATTAGTCGAAAGAACTTTTAGTATTATGAATATTGTAAAAAATCGTTTAAGGAACTCACTCCATATTTTATCCTTAGATGCTATTTTAAGAGTAAGATTAAAAGTATGGTAGAAAAATTTAATTTTGAGACCGTTTATATTTCTGAATCTAAAAATAATGATGAAGATACATATTTTGAATTCATTTGACTGCTTCAATAAATAATTTTATAATATATATTATCATAAACGAAATATAATATACATAATTCGTACAAAAAATACGATTGAAAAAATTTAACAAAAAATGTTAAATCAATGTTCCATGAGTTTATATTTCTTTTTTTGAGTATCTCGCACTTTTTTTTTATTTTTTTTCTTATATATTTTTTTATATATGTTATTAAATTCTGTTAAGGTACAAATAATTAAAATAATTATTATAAATAATTAGAATAATTATTATAAATAATTAGAATAATTATTATAAATAATTAGAATAATTAATTGGTAGCTGATTTTGCAAATGAAACATTATACATATCTGGAAGCTGTGCTAAATATTTGTTAATTAAAGACCCATTTGTTTATTATTTAAACTATTTTCAATTTATTTTTTATTAAATAAAAATAATATATATAATAATATAATATATTAATTGTTGAGTGCTTGAACAAATAATAATAAAAATTATTTTATTGAAAACTGTAAATGTGCTTAAAAAATAAAATAATAAAATACTTAAAATTAATAACTATTTTTTTAACTAAGTTTAGTTCCAGTTTCAATTTCAAAATTAAAAAAAAATAAAAAATGAGGAAATCTTGACAAAATTAGCTGTTTTTGGGGAAAATTGTACTGTGAAAAAGTGTAAAAAAACCTTTTTTTTTCTAATTTGGGTCAACAAAAATTTTTCCAAAAAATAAATAAAGGAAAAAAATTTGATGAAGTTTTTTAGAAAAGTGCCAGTTTTGGGAAGTTTCTTAAAAATTTGAGCAAATTTCATTTGTACCGTCTGGCAGCATTGATGCAATAGAAAAAAATGTAATATAATTTTTTTTTATTTTTCTCTTTTTTAAAACACCAACAAATAAATTTTAATATTCCCTACTAAGCAATTTTTTTGTTGCTTTTTACTCAACAATATGCAATAAAAAAAAATGAAATAGAACTTTTCCTCTTTTTGAAGAAATTTCTCTTTTAGTGTCTTTATTATTTTATTTTTATTCCTTTTCCTTCCATCCATAAAAAACGTATATAAAGCTCAAAAATGAATTGCCTTTTTTACATTGCATCAGATTTTCTTCTTTGTTTTGTTTCTTATAAGAAAGATTTTCTTCTTTGTTTTGTTTCTTATAAAAAAAATTTTCTTTATTTTGGAAGAGTTTACTCTAGGCAACTTTAGGCAAGGTTTTAAAAGCTCTTAAAAATATGAATGTGAAAAAGTCAACTGGCTCTGATGGTATTCGGGCTGTGGTCCTGCCTCTGTTCTAGCTAAACCTCTGGGCAACCTTTTCTACCTTTCATACTCACTTGGCATTTACCCCACCAAGTGGAAAGTTGTGCATGTTCAGCCTATTCCAAAAAAAAAACGCTAAATGCGATCCCTCCAACTACAAGCCCATTGCGCTTTCTTCTTTCCTTTCCAAAGTAATGGAATCCCTCATTAACAATAAGGCTAAAAAATACTTAGAATGCACCAAATTGCTAAGTGACCAGTATGAATAGATCGACTGGTGACGAGATGACATTTTTGCCGCACAAGCTCAAGGGCAGTCTTCACAACTCCAGTGAGGCTTTTGTTGTTGCGTTGGATAAAGCTAAGGCTTTTGATCGAGTGTGGCACTCGGCCCTGATTTCTAAAGTCTTGGAGCAGCCATTGTCAATTGGTTGAGCAATTTGTTGTCTGGCTGTTGTGGTGGGTACCAGTCACATTTTCAACATCAACTCCGGTGAACCCCAAGGGTGTGTTCTCTCCCCAACCCTCTTTTTAATTTTCATCAACGATCTTCTGCAATCAACACGAAACCCCATCCACAGCTTCGCAGACGAAAGTAACTTAATAGCATGCTACGATTTTATTAATAGGAAATCCGCATCTTCGAATGCTGTTACTACTAAATGTAATTTCCTGCAAAGTGGCATAAATCACGACCTTTCCAAAATTTCACAATGGGGTCTTCTCAACAGAGTGCAGTTTAACGCATCAAAAACTAAGTGCTGCCTAATTTCTAGAAATCTGTCAACTTTTGATCCCCAATATTCTTTTCAAGGTGAAAGTATTGGCAAATCTTGGAGAACTTGGCATTTTAGGTTCGAAAATAACTTCAGATCTGAGCTGGAAAGTTCATATTTTGAAAAACGACCAAAAACGGAACGAAATGTCTTGGTTTTATTAAGAGATGTAAAGAATACTTTTCCCCTGGTTGGAACGGATACGTGTTCGCTGGAAGTAAAGGCCCTACTTCCTCTACTACAAGTATTTTCACGTGAAACACGTACCGCCTCAACGTCACATCCAAATTCCGTCAATATTCCCAGATATGATAGAACAAGAGATTTGTTTTCAGTTCGCACCTCGAGAATAAGGAATGCTCTTCCATCAAAATTGTTCCCGACAGCTGGCGGACGTTTGATTCACGCCTTCCGCCGCTTTAAGGAGAGTACCTCCTAACTGTCTCACTTTTTAATCCCGTTTAAACTTCCTGTCCCCATTACCAAATCCATACATACTTCTTTGAAAGGTATTCTACCTAGTAATTTGGTAACTTTGGGTTTGGGGCTATACCTCGACAAAAAAAAACCTCGAAAAAAAAAACTCGAAAAAAAACCTCGAAAAAAAAACCCAGAAAATAAAAACCTCGAAAAAAAAACCCCGAAAAAAAACCCCGAAAAAAAACCTCGAAATGAAAAAACTCAGTCGCTTATCTTTTTTTATTTTTGGTATGTAACATGACTGCTTCAGTATGATTTGCCTAGGGTGCAAAAAAACGTAGAAGCATGGCGCCGGCTTTACCTGGCAAGCCACACCTGGGGGTATACAGACTTATTTCGCTACTCGGAAAACAGCTTGTGATGGTTAAGTGCAAGTTGGTGAGGCTGCACTCAAAGAAATAATGCAATCAAAACAACAAAAAATTGCTTCAATTTAAAGTGAGATTTCTTCGCATTGTCCCTACAGAGAATTATTCGATTTGAAAACTAATGGTAGTTCATTTCAAAATCGAAAGCAGAAATTAGCAAGTATCTTTCGAAATGAAAACAAAATAATTCAAGTAAAAACAAAACAAAGTTTATTACCCCAAAACCAAAAACCTTTCAAATTCATCAGCAAAAACACCGCAAATACAAAAAAAAAATTGCTAGACTAAATTTTTTTTTAATTATTTATTTTTTTTATTTTTTTATTAATTTTTTATTTATTTTATTTAATTTTTTTTTTTTTTTTATTAATTTTTTTTTTATATTTTTTTTGATTTTTTTTTCATTTTATTTAATTTTTTTTATTATTAAATTTTTTTATTTATTTTTTAAATTTTTTTATTTTTGTTTTATAATTTTTTGTTTTATAATTTTTTATTTTATTTTTTTTTAATTTTTTTTGTTTATTAGATTTTTTAATTTACTTTTTTTTAATTTTTTTTTTTTAAATTTTTTTTAATAATTTTTTTTTATGCCCGCTTGTAGCTTCGAACCACTGTCCTAAACATTGCAATCCACCAACTCTGCCACTGAGCTATGAACTGAGTTTACGACAATGTGTAAAATGGAAAATATAATAAAATGAATGAAAATAAAACAGGACTTAGTTCATTTCAATCTAAAGTTATTCATTTTATTTTATTGCAACTAAAAACATTAATTTGAAGAGCATAGTTTCATTAATGCAAGGTAAAATGAAAGCAATTGCAATTCAAATGAAGTAATAATTTTTGTTTTGAAAGAAAATATTTGAAGTCCTAAAATAAGGACAGGTTTTCAGTCTTAAAATTGTCTGTAAAGTTGGTATTTCATTTTGGAACTTCATTCAGGATGTCTTAAAATAAAACAACAGATTTTGACTTCAAAAGTATCAATTACGGACAAAAATTGAAATGAAGTACAATTGCTTTCGATTTTGATTGCATTTTTTTTTTGAGTGTGGATACGGGACAAAGCTCGAAAATTAGACTGCAATAATATTAAAAAGCAGAAACGTCTATTACAAATTTTCGAAGAGAGAGAATACCGTTCATTAAAATTTTTTGCAAGGCATTGCCTATAATATTAATAATTAATTTCTTTTTTGTTAATTTTCCATTAAGTTTGAATAAAAATGTGATTTTGTTTGGAACAGAAGAATGTTTTGTAAAATAAATATTGAAATCATAAAATTGATTTTTTTACATAACTCCTCTTTAAAACTTTAGTTTCACGGCTCAATGGTTTTTTTTTCGAGTTTTTTTATTTCTTTCGAGGTTTTTAGTTTTCGGAATTTTTTTTTCGAAGTTTTTTTTTGTGAGGTTTATTTTTTCGAATTTTTTTTTCGAGGCTTTTTTTTTCGATATATTTTGTTTTCGAGTTTTCTTATCACTCCCGATTTACTTTGAAAATCACAATTTTATTTTTATCATTTAGTTCCGAATATCTATTAATTAAGGGATACAGTGTTCTTATCGTAGTTTTTATTTTATTAGTGGTGGCAGTGAAATGCGTATTGAAAATTAGTTTTTTGTCCAAGTGTACGCCCAGATATTTTGTGGAGTTTGACCAAGGAATACTGTGACCTACGATCATTAGGTTTGTGGATGGTAAAAAAATAGACTTTCTTTTGCGAGTGAAATATGTGGCATTAGTTTTTGTCGGATTTATTTTAATTTTCCATTTGGTAAAGTAAGATGTTAATAAATTTATTGCGTTTTGTAAATTAGGTAAGATAACACTTGGAAGCTTATCCGTCGAATAGATTGCAGTATCATCTGCAAAAACAGATGTTAGGCAATTTGGTAAAGACGGTAAATCAGCAGTGAAGATTGCATAAAGTAAAGGCGATATAACTGATCCTTGTGGCACTCCCGCTACAACCAAGCGGGGAGTGGAGGCAGTTTTTTGATTATGGACTTTGAACATCCTGTCCTTTAAAAAGTTTTTAACAATTGCAATTAAAGTAGGTGGAAATTGGAGTTTAATCATTTTATATATAAGGGCGTCATGCCAAACGCTGTCAAATGCAGCTTGTATATCGAGTGTTATCAGGCCGGTCGAGTTACCTAAAGGGAAGTTGTTTTTAATATGTTTAGTTAATCTGACTAGGGGGTGAATTGTGTTATGTGCATAACGAAAACCAAATTGTTCATTTGGGATAATATTTTTTTCATTTGTAAAATCAGTTAATTTAGATTTTATTATTTTTTCGAGCAATTTACCAAATATTGGCAGTAGGCTAATTGGACCATAAGAGCTAACTAAGTTTCTGGGATTATTAGGTTTGGGGATAGCAATAACTTTACTTTCTTTCCATTTTTTGGGAAAATAATGTACCTTGAAGCAACAATTGAAAATTAATGTTACAAATTTTAGTGCTGATATAGGCAGTTGCTTGATACATGAACCGGAAATGTCATCACAACCAAAAGCTTTTTTAGGTTTAAGATTTTTTACTAATTGTTTAATTTGCTTGAGTTCAACAGAAGTAACGTTTGCTGCAAAGTCAGCTTCGAATTCAGAAATTGTGTTGGAAACCATACTTGTTGTTTGGTTGTCACTTAAGTGTATGATATTAGATTGTTTTCAGAAAATTGGTTAGCGAATAATTCAACTTTTTCGATATTAGTGATGTGTTTAATATTGTTATGCATTATAGCTGGAATAGTTTTATTTTTATTTTTGACAAGTTTGGTTAGGTTCCAAAAAGGTTTGGATCCGGTCTGAAAAGTGGAAAGTGTGTTGTTCCATTGGATATTACGAAACATGAAATTTCAAATTTTATAGTACGGTTAAGAATTTTAATTTCTCTGTATATAGTACATTTTCATAGCCAGCGACGTCGACATTTGTTTCTTTGTCTAATTAGAACTAAAATTTCGTTAGGTAGTTTTGTTAAGTTGTTACATTTAATTGGAATTAGAGGCACACTGAGGTCTATAGCTTCTTTAATAGAGTTGTTAAGTTCACAAATTAGACTATCTATTTGGAGGGGATGATTGATGGATTCTGAATTAAGATCACGATTGCGAAATTTACTATTAATATGATTTTTAAATCTATTCCAGTCGGCATTTTTGTAGTTAAGTATTTTTGGGTAATTTTTAGTAATTGAGCTTTTGATGCACGATAAGACTGGAAGATGGTCTGACCCCAATCTGTTTTGGACTGTGGGTTGATCAATTGGTTTGGACAATTAGTAAGTAATAAATCAATAGTGGAAGTGTTACTGCTAGAAGCTGCAGGTACATAGGTGTAGTCAAGAGGGTATAAGACTGAAAAAGGTATGGAAGTATTTAGTTCACTAAGAATATTGCCCCAACTGTTAGCTCTTAAACAATTCCAATTCGAATGCCTGCAATTCAAATCGCCACCAATCAGAAAGTTATTTTTAGTTCTAAGTAATTTTTTGAGATCATTTCTGAAAATTGTTTTGGAAGTTCTATTTGAGTTACCACCCGGAAAGTAGGTCGAATAAACATTAATAGTTACGTTATTGTCCAGTTGGATTTCAGCTCCTATAACTTCAACACATTTCAGGGCTAGTTCCGGTAATAGATTGTGACGAATATTGATTTTGATCAATAAAGCTACACCCCCCCTCGCGGTCGTTCCTGTAGCAAAAATAGTTTGGACAGCAAAAATTAATGTCATCGTTTAACCAAGTTTCTGAAATAAAACATATATCAATTTTTTTACGATTAAGAAAATTACAAAATTCTAGTTTTTTGTTTCGAATGCCTCTTGCATTTCATAAAGCTACTACTAATTCTTTTTTAAGATTCATTATTAAAAAGATATTTTAAAGATAGGTCCGCTATAACGTTAAATTGTTCAATCTTATCTGTACATGAGCTTAATCTAGTTATCATTTCCTGCATTAAATTTTTAAGTTCATTATAATTAAATAAGTTGCCATTATAGAGGTTGTTTTTGTTAGACGTTGCGTTAGCATTAACGTTGATATTAGAACAGACTGCACTATAGCTTAAAGGATAATTGATTGGATAATTTCTTCTAGCGTTGCCTACAGGTGGAAAGTTGGCAATATCGAAGGGGGCAATTTTTGGAGTGCTAGCAGTATTTCTTGGTTTAATTCTATTATATATTTTATTTGCATATGCTTCTCTATTTAGCCAAACAGTAGAATCAGCCGTGTGGTCACCAGAACAGCCTGCACATTTCGGGTTGTTATTAATATTTTTACAATCAACTGTGCTATGATTTTCTGCACAATTAGCACAATATGGTTTTAGGTTACAGGTGCTGGAGCCATGCCCATACATCTGACAGTTTCAACACTGAGTTAATTTTTTATTAGATCGTGTTTGGTAGTCCCATCTGACTACAACTCTGTTGATGGTTTTGTACTTATGCCTCAGTTCGTTGAGCTTAATTGTTCCTTTCTTCAAATAGACAATGAAAAAAACTATATTGAAATTACCTACGTTAGATTTACGTTTTACCAATTTAACTTCAATGCATTGGAGTCCTAATTTTATAAGGATTGCTTTCAGCTCATCAGGGTTTAGTTCTTCAAGTCCATTAAGAATTATCTTGAAAGGTAAATCAGCTTTTTTTGGATGTGAATAAAATTCAAATTCACTTGTTTTGAAACAATTACAAGCTTTATCAAATGAAACTTCGGATTCGCATAATATTTTTATGCCAACAGCTAACATTTTAACTTTGTAGTCGTTAATTTCGTTGTCACTAAGAACTTTTTGTATTACCTGTAACATTTGTTTTACGACACAAATCGGCGGAATTTTGACCTTTGTAGGTGACACATTATTGGCTTCTTCCGAAGTTTTATCATCCATAACTTCATCATCTGCATTGGATGCTTGAAGAATTCGGTAATAATTTTGATTTGATGTCATCTTACTATAATCATTAGGGCTGATTATGATCTTTTTGTTTTGTTGAAACTCTAACGAGTTAGCAACAGAAGATATGCCACGTTATCTCTTGTTAATAATTATTGAATATTATTATTCCTTTTTTTTTTACAACAAAGAAATTGAATTCTGTATACAATTGATGAGAGGTATAATAAATTTTTAATTAGGTACTGATCTTGACACTACGAGAGTGGTGATAAGACTGAAAAAATAGGATGAGTTTTTTATTTGTATTTGTGATCTAATTATTCTCCACTGGGTTAACTATTGTTTAAACTATTTACAAACTATTTTATTATTTTACTTCACTTTTTAGTTTTTATATACATTTAAAAAAAAAGTCTAAAATTGTGAATATGCCTCTTTCACATAATCTAAAAGTGTTAATAGACTTTCAAATCTATATTGATAGAAACCAAATCATACTTTTTTTATTTTTAACTATATTATACGGAGATAGTTCCGAATGGGGGCGTGAGATATGGTGATGACTTCATCGCCTAATGGTACTTTAGGATACGTGGGCTCAGATTATATATGGCGTTATGCCCGAATCGATATTTAATTCTGCGAATTTTTTAAAAAAAAGTTTTTGGAATAACATCCTTTTGGGAAAGGACGAAAATAAACAAAAAGTGTTGACAAAAATTTTATAAAAATAAATCGATGCCAGAAAGTCACAACGCCCATGGGTTTTCTGAATCAAGTGAAAGGGCATAACGCCCAAATATTAGCGGATGTTATGATCGGGAAAAATTATTCTGAAAATTAGCTACACGGGCAAAGATCTTTTCTCGTGTGCCTCAAAAAAGCAGTTTAAAAGTTATTAGATGATGGCAATCTTTTCACATTAGACACTGGGCCTACGAAATTAAAGGCGCCTACAAACGTTTAAATAATCAAATTTTTAATTGGGAAAAGATCTTTAATGCGTAGGGGATCGTTATGTTGTATTTAGTGCTATAGAATTTAGATCACTAAATGGAGTATTATATGCGTCAATACACATGCAATCATTTAGATGCATCTGCGTGAATAATGAAATCATTTAGATCAAGCGTCGGCAACATACGGCCCGCGGGCCAGATACGGCCCATTCGGTGTTCTTTTTTGGTCCTCCAAGATTTTTATTGCCGCCTTGTTATTCGGCTTGATTTATTCTTCTAGGCCTTTTTATAATTTTTTAACTTTTTTACAGAAAAAAAATCAAAACTATCAAAAATTCCATTCAGAACCTCATATTTATATAATTCAGCTTTAAAAAAATTCTATTACTACAACTTTTTGCATTATTCAATAAATGTTGCATTAAAAATATAGTTTTCTGCTAAATATTGATCGGCAAATTTTCTGAAGGGCTGCTATTGTTGTAGCATTACGAATTGTAAATTAAGTAAATGAAAGAATTAATCCCACCAAAAAATTGAAAAATCTGCATCTGTCCCAGTTATACTATACCTAAACAAACATAATATCTCTCACAATAAACAAACATAATATCTCTCACAATATTTCAATACAGACAAACACAAAAAAAAAAATGAGAAAAAATGAGAACTACGTAAAAATAATATCATACACAAAAATAATATCACTCACAATCACAATATTTCAAAAGAAAGAGAAATTAAAATAAAATTAACAAGTAACATTACGTGCGAGAAGTAAGTAATAAATTCACTTAAATTGCCAGCAATAAATTTGCTTAAATACATCAGCGCCACCATCGCTTAAATTTAGAAATATAATAGAGGATAAAATGTTAGGAAAAAAATAGTGAACAATTTTAACCAATAACAAAGTAATTTTAATGGGGGATGGAAATAAGGCCGCATGAAATAAGGCCGCGAGGATTTTTTGTTGCGGTCTTATTTCATTTTGAAAAATGAAATTAGACCGCAAAAAAAGGCCTCGCGGCCGCGTAATCTTGTGAGGTGAGCACACAGAGCAGGGGGCAGCAGGGCGGCGGGCGGGCGGTTGGTCAGTGGGATTTTTTTGCGGTCTAATTTCATTTTTCAAAATGAAAGAAGACCGCAACAAAAATCATCGCGGCTTATTTCACGCGGCCTTATTTCCTTCCCCCATTAAAATTTCTTTGTTAGTGGTTAAAATTTGTTACCATTTTTTTCCTAACATTTTATCCTCTATTATATTTCTAAATTTAAGCGATGATGGCGCTGATGTATTTAAGCAAATTTATTGCTGGCAATTTAAGTGAATTTATTGCTTACTTCTCGCACATAGTAACATTTCCCTTTTTTCCTTTTATCTCTAAAAGAAAGAGAAATTAAAATAAAATTAACAAGTAATATTTCCCTTTTTTTCTTTATCTCTAAAATAAAAAGAAATTAAAAAAAATTAACAAGTAACATTTCCCTTTTTTCCTTTTATCTCTAAAAGAAAGAGAAATTAAAATAAAATTAACAAGTAATATTTCCCTTTTTTCTTTTATCTCTAAAAGAAAGAGAAATTAAAAGAAAATTTAAATAAAGAAGAAGATAAAAGAAGAAAAATAAACAAGTAATATTTCCCTTTTTTTCTTTTGTCTCTAAAAGAAAGAGAAATTAAAATAAAATTAAAAAGTAACATTTCGCTATTTTCCTTTTTTATTATAAATTATCTCTATATTCTCTCTTTGTAACTACCTCTCCCCTACGCATTAAAGCAGTATATATACGGTGACCATTTTTTAATTATAAAAATAAGGGACAGAAATAAAACAGTTTCCAAATTTTAAACAAAAACAGTATATTAGTTCTTATTCGAACTAAAATATAATAATATTCAATTTAAATTCATATTCAAATATAAATAAAGAACAATATGACTTGAAAAAAAAATACATCTTCATTTTTTTATAGACAGGATCTAGGTTCTAGGATCTATAAAAGAAATACTTTTTGATTTAGAATATACAAAAAAAAAATTTATTTAAAATATAAATAATATAATATACTTAGTTAATACCATTAATATTTTTGAATAGAGTGAATTTTTGTGAGAATTTCTTTTTCATCTTTCAAGAAATTATAAAAGTCTAAGCACTTCATTTTAAAATTGCACTTGCACATTAATAATGATGTAATGGTATCTACTTTCATTTGAGATTTTTCAGATGTCCATAAATTGTTCATAATTGAGAACACACGCTCTGTAGGTGCATTTGAGCCTGGTAAGCAGAAATAAAATTCCACAATTTTCAAGACATTTTGATAATTCATTTCTTTTTACCTTTTCTTCAGTTGGAAAATTTGAGATGCAAGACACTTCATCAAGTAACTCAGTATCGTCAATTTATATAAATTAAACTACTTTCACTTTTGACCAACACGGCACAGTTAGTTCCGAATAAAATCCATTCAACAAAAAGTATATTTTCGAATTCTTTTGTCCATTTTTACACAAAGTGTCATAAAAATGAAAGAAATTGGCGTTGTTGTCCAAATGAATTATTTTCACGCTCTGCTAAAAATTTGTTATTTAAGAGCTATTAAAAATTTAAACGGGTGTGACAGAAATATGGGACTTTTAGGGAACTAATGCGAAAATAAGGGACATAACGCGTCCCTTTTAAAATATCTCAATTCAATGGATGAGACATCCAAACAAGGGACTGTCCCTTGAAAAAAGGGACGAATGGTCAGCGTAAGTATATAAGATATGTTAAGAAAATTTGTTATAACAACTCGTTGTCTATACACACAAACACATAGACACTTGTCAATATTATATCACTCGACCTTCGGTCTCGTGATATAATTTTGACTCGTGGCTATGTGCATGTGTGTATAGACACCTCGTAATTAATAACAAATTTAGTTAACATAAATCTACTATTATATTATTATAATGTTTTTGTTTTCATTTATATATAATTATTAATTTCTATAAAATATTTGTGTTATTCGGGGTTTCCAATAATTCTGTTTCTCATTTTTTCTTTTTAAGTATTTGTATAAAATTGATTTTAGTTGGTTATTGAGAGATTATTGAAAAATGTCTCATTTTGTAATAATGTTTATTTATATTTCATTCGTTATACTCTTATGATTTAAATTTAGATTCATTTCGAAAAGAAAATATAGGATCATCAAATAAAAAAAAATTTTCCGACAAACCATAATTTTCTAAAGTACTCTGAACTGACGATCCTGGTTAAAGAGCATCACCACTAAATCTAAAAATTAAAATATTTTTAACACTAACATATTCTCGCAAAATTCCTTAAAAGTAACCGATTTTTTAAAAAGCCAATTCTATTAACATTTTTCTATGACAGTTCATTCTGCAATACTGTTAAAATAATTTATATTTACTTTTATCTTATACATATACTTTTATCTTATACATATGTGGGAGGGTGTGGTGTTTGGTTGTTTGTTTGTATGTGTTGTACCTGTTGGTTTTTTGTTGTAGTAAAAATGAAACTCCCACAGGTTTCTTTTTACTAATTAATCACATTTATTTTTCTTTTGATTTATTCTTAAATTAAATGACATTAATTTTACTTAATTAAATTTCTTAATTTTATTATCAATTTTTATTATAAATTTTTGACGTAGAACTTTTGTAATTAATTTTTATAAAATTAATTTTTTTTATGACAATAATTATTTTACATTAATTTTTTATGACAAAAACTTTATTACATACAATTAATTTTTTTTACCTAGAATTGTAAAAATTAAATTATTTTTTATTTTTTACTTCTGCTTTATTCGAGGTCCGGAACCAGAAAGAGGCAGTTTCTTTTATTTTTCTGACGTTCTTGATTTTTTTTGTGCGGCGTGTCAAGTGAACACTATGCCGTTCGTTAACAACTGCGCAGCTATTGACTGTGCGTTGTTAGCTTGGCTGAGGTTTACTTGACACAGCCGGAGATAATACTTGTAGTGTTGCCACTACATCACCCTTCCTTGAGAAAAGGTTAAATTGAAACTTGGGTGAAATTAAAACTTAGATAATTCTAACAATACTAGAAAAAAGCCTGCACAGAAAAAATAGTGCAGGCCTAGCCTAGTAACTATGCGTTGATTTTTGTCATTTCGAAAAGAATGCTTTTATTTTTTTATTGTTAAAGTACGCCTTGATTTTTTTTGTTTATATTTTAAAGTTTTTATCAAAGTACGCCTTGCATTCAGTGTTGCATAGTCATTCGGTTATTTTATTTATTATTTACGTTTAAAAAAATAAATTGAGGAAAGTGCCAACACTGTCAAGGTTGTTTAAGAGGTGAGTTCAACTTTTATTATATTAGATATCGCGGTTATATTGTGTGTAATTGTAAATTGAAATTTTGCAAAAAAATGACTGAGAGTTATCTTTGTAACAATGTATCGCCGTTACATTGTACGAAGAGGTAAAAAAATTTTTAAGAATTTAATTACTATTAAAAATGTAGCTTGTATGTTTCTTATTACCAAAGTATCGCGGTTACTTTGGATGCTTAAATTATAAAAAAATTATGATGTACGACTACTTTAAAGTATGTTTGACTGTTCGGTTTGAGGCTATGGCAACTTAGTAATTTTCTTTGAACAAAATCGTGAAGTTTCTGCCTTCGGTAGCGTGACAAACTATTTTACTGTAGCGTAACAGCTAAAAATAGTTTTTATCTGAGCTAGTAATTTTTGGAAAAAGAAAAAGAAGAGAAAAAAAAATTGCCATTGATTGTCAATCTATGTCATTTTCGAGTGTATAAAAAATACGAGCAAAGTTGCGTTCGAATTAGGTTGACAAGGTCCAGAGATGCTAGGCGTATGAAAACTGCGTTTTTAAAGCAAAAAGAATGTCGTGTTAAGACGGGAGCGAAGTCGAACGGCATTTTTTGGAGCTCGTTGCAGTACTGAGGGTTTTTGAAAACATCTTTAGGAGTAACCGGTTTAACGATGAAAAGTCAAATTTTGTTTTCCTTGATAAAAAAATTTTTTTAACGTTAATTCATTATGAATTGAAAAAATTTTCGAAATAACTTTATGAGTTATTATAAGGAAAAATTGAGTCGTCTTTCTGTACTATTAAAAATTTTTTTTGAAGAAAAGCAAAAATATAATGCTAAAAAAAATTTTGTTAGCGAGTACAAGAAAAAATTATATGATGTGAAACAAAGCAATCCTTTTTTTTTGAAAAAAAAACACCGAAGCAGTCATAGAACTGCCTACAGAAGTTTATACTTAAAATTTAAACTATGAAATAACAGTGGCTACAAATGACAGTACAAAATGTAAATTAAAATATTTTTATTTTAATTTACATTTTGTACTCAGCAGCCTATCATTTGTAGCCACTGTTATTTCATAGTTTAATTTTTTAAGTATAAACTTCTGTAGGCAGTTCTATGACTGCTTCGTGTGTTTTTTCAATAATATTCATTCTGATTACCAATATTAAGTGTATAACGGAAAAAAATTATGTTTCCTAAAACAGAAGACAACCGTTCGAAATAAAAAAGGGAAAAAATTCGCCTGCACATTGCAACTTATAATAAAATAACATAAAAAGATTTGCGAGTTTTATTCTACTTTAAAAATCTTAAAATCTAAAACAGAAGTTAACAAACATTCGATATTAGTTAATAAAAAAAAAGGAAAAAAATCGCACTGCACATTGCAACTTATAACAAAATATCATAAAAAAATGTGCGAGTTTTATTCTACTTTAAAAATCTTAAAACTAAAATAGAAGTTAGCAAACATTCGATATTAGATAATAAAAAAAAGGGAAAAAAATCGCACTATACATTGCAACTTATAACAAAATATCATAAAAAAATGTGCGAGTTTTATTCTACTTTAAAAATCTTAAAACCTAAAACAGAAGTTTACAAACATATTAGAAAATAAAAAAGAGGGAAAAATTGCACTGCACATTATAACTTATAATAAGATGTCATAAATTAGAAGTTTTTTATTATATTTTAGAAATTCAAAACCATATGGACTATATGGTTTAGTGGCTAGAACATCAGACTATGAGAGTAAAGGTTCAGGTTCGATTCCCCAATGAATACATTTTTTTTTTTTAATTTTTTTACTTTTTTTGAACATAATAATTTTTAATTTTTTTGAACATAATTTTTTTATTGGTAGAAAATGTAATTTTTTTGCTTGTAATATTGGGCCGTATATATACATATATTTGAAATTAAAAAAGTGTACGATAATTATGAATTCCTACCCAAAATTTTTGGTCTGGTAATCTTTATTTCACCAGAGCTACCTATTTTGAAATTTTTTTTTTTTGCATATTTTGAGCCGGGAAAACCTATAATGATAAATTACTTGATCGATATCTATACTATCAATGCCAAAATATACCTATGTTGTTTCTCAAGGCTTTAATAAAATTATTTGTAACGAGTTTAGTGCGTCCAATATTATAAATTTGTTTTATAGGATATAATGTTTATAACTTTGGTGGTTACATGATCTCTGTAAAAAAATAAAATGAAATGAAATGTGATCACTTTTCTTACTTATTTTTCTCCCGGGAAATTCGTACTTTTTTGAGCGTTTATTATCTTATTAACTACAACAGGATTAACAAATGCTTGTTTAAATACATATATACATATAACTGTCTTGTCATAGTAAGTGGTAAAACATGTTTGAAAATTAGTTGGGACTTTAGTGATATAGCTATTATCCGGTGTCTAAATTTTTTATGAATGATCACAAGATTATGTTAATTCTACTGTGAAAATAAGATTGCACGAAAAAGCTGTGAATATTGCAGAACGCTGCCCACAATATTGAAAAATAGTTCATTGAACTCGCTATTAAAAAACTGATTTCTGAATAGGATAGTTTTTTTCACAATTAAATTTTTAAAAAGAAATAGCATCTCGATACTTAAATTTATGCATCTGTCAACGTTTCCAATATTTTTTACATCCATTTTATAGCAATATTCAATTGCATTAATTCATATATGAAATTATACAGTTTTCAACTAAGTTCTCAAATAAGTTTTTAGCTACATTTTAATTTTATAATATGTATTATAAAATTATAAAACACTATTTATTAATTAAAAGTTTTTTCCATTTATATAAATTAAAATAAAAAATCAAAGAGCGCCTAATTTGCAAATTTTTTTGAACCAAATTTGCTACAATTTTACTTAGCTCTGTGTTTTGCTTCATAAATAGAATATGTGAAAAAAAAATTATAAATTAGTGGCTGATAAAAACATTTTGGTTTGTTTAATATCTCAAAGAAACTAATTATTATGAAAAAAAAAAATTAAAATATTTGACAAAAATAGGGTTGATTGCACATTAAAAATAAAAAATTTGTCTGGAAAAACTTATGTCTCATTTTTTATTTTAAACTAATTTCAAAATAAAAATGAAAATAAAAATAATCTAGAGTGTGTAAAAACATTTCCCAGATGTTTCGAAAATTATTTTATTTGATGGAAAATCAGCTCGAATAACTAATTTAAATTAAACATTATGAATTATAAATCGAAATTTTGTTCATATAAATCGAATTTTAAGACATTTTACTAAATTTTTGTTCATATTAATCAATTGTTAAATAATTTTATTAAATTTTGGTATTTAAATCTATTTTATTGTATTTTGCTTATATAAGTCTTATCTGTAAAAGTTCATCATCGACTGGAAATAATATTATTTGTCTAGCTAAATCTATAATTAATTTGAAACGTTAAATAATATGAAGTTAACAATATTTTATATTTTTATATTTAATCATTCGTAACTGCGTGAAATTCCGAAGCTTTCACAATCTGCATGTTAAAATAAAAAATAGACGAAAATATCAAATTGAAATTAGGATCGAATTTGGCAAATAATATTTAAGCTATAAATTAAAAAATATAGGATCAAAAAATAAATGTATATTTCTATTGCTAACTATTACTTTTTAATTATTTCATAGTCCCTTATTTTATTATACATATATAAATAAATCGACAATAAATTCCGTTGTCACATGAGAATTTTTTTTTGGGGACCCACAAAGAAAAGGATTATTTAATTTCTTTTTTTTAATGAAAAACTATAAATCATATTTTTATTTTAATTCAAGAATTGTTAAGTGGTGCAAAAATTTAATTTTTATCATATATCCTGAATATTTAACGTTTTCCAAAAATACTAAAATGATTTGTTTCTTTATTAAAAAAAAAAAAATCCTCATTGGGAATCGAACCAGGCACCTTCAGACTTACAGTGTGATGTTCTACTACTAAGCCATATTGTCTATATGAGTTTATTTTTGTTTGTGTTAGTTAATTTTTCAAACTCGTTTTTTGAGTATTCTAATTCTTTTCTTATTTTTTTTTTTGAGTATTTTTTTTTATTCCCCTACAATAAAATAAAAACAAAAAAATGAATGGTTTATTAGAATTTTTTTATTATATTTTAGAAATCCAAAATCATATGGGCTATATGGCTTAGTGGCTAGAACATCGGACTATAAGAGTGAAGGTGTCAGGTTCGATTCCCCAATGAATACATTTTTTTTTAAATTTTTTTTTAAAAATGATGACGGACGATTCTCAGAAAAATGATGACGATTCTCAGAAAAATTCTATATGAAAATGGATTTTTACCCTCTACCAAATTTCTTCCAACGCCGCTAAAGAAGTATAAACTTCAAAAAAAAATTTTTTGAGTTAGTTTGAGTAAATTATGATTATAAATTGTTTCTTTAGTGAAGAAGAAAGAAAAAAAAAATGTTGATAATAATAAAAATTTTTCAAAATAAAGTTCGATTAAAATTGTAGCCAAGCAAAATAAATTCGATAGAATTCTCGAATGGAATTATTAATTGTATTGTTTACAATTAGTCTTTTTCTTTTTACAAATATAGTACCATGTATGATATTCTGATTGCTTAGTACTTAAAACAATTTTGTTTAAAATTTATTAAAAAAAAAATATAAATTTTTGTTGAACGTATAGATCCTGTTTTAATAACAAGTTAATACACTAATTTTGTGGTTTATATAAAAATTAAAATATTAGTAATCACAAATAATTTTTGTTAGAATTTAAAAAAATTTTCTTTAAATATCTCAATATTTACTTTATGTCGTTTGTAACCGGTTTTTATGAAAACATTTTTTTTTTTTTTTTTTTTTTAATATTTTTGGTGTTTATTATAAAAAAATATTAATTGGATTGCTCAAAATGAAAAAAAAATTTTTTGGCGTTTGTTACGTTTCGTAATACACGGTCTGTATGCTCAACATAAATTTATGTAATATATGCTTATGTAAATTAATTTAAAAAAAAAATTTTATCTTACTATTATGTTTTATGTATTGAAAAAAAAATGTTTCTATTTACATTTGCGTATACAAAAATTCTAATGATATAAATTAATATTATTTGTAATAATTTATTTTATTTTGAAATATATTTTTGCATTTATTTACTTACAAAAAATAATAATAATTTGATTGTGGACAAAAATAAATTTCGAATTTTTTATTCTAAAGTTAAATTTAATTGTGCGAAGAAAAAAATTTTTGTATTTAATATTACAATATAAATTTTAAAATCTAAAAAAAATTTTTGAAATAAATTATAAAAATATTAATTTTGATATTCTATGATAATTATAAGAATAGTAAAAAATATTTTATTTTTATGTTTATGTTTATTTTTGACAGCTAAGCAAAAAAAAAAATTTTCTTTTGATTTATTCTTAAATTAAATGACATTAATTTTACTTAATTAAATTTCTTAATTTTATTATCAATTTTTCTTATAAATTTTTGACGTAGAACTTTTGTAATTAATTTTTATAAAATTAATTTTTTTTATGACAATAATTATTTTACATTAATTTTTTATGACAAAAAATTTATTACATACAATTAATTTTTTTTATCTAGAATTGTAAAAATTAAATTATTTTTTATTTTTTACTTCTGCTTTATTCGAGGTCCGGAACCAGAAAGAGGAAGTTTCTTTTATTTTTCTGACGTTCTTGATTTTTTTTGTGCGGCGTGTCAAGTGAACACTCTGCCAGCTTCGTTAACAACTGCGCGTTGACTGTGCGTTGTTAGCTTGGCTGAGGTTTACTTGACACGGCCGGAGATAATACTTGTAGTGTTGCCACTACACATAATTATTTCTACTTATCTATGGACATGACCATTTTCCGATTATTACTGACTGCTAGTGGAAATTATAGTACATATATTAGTACTAATTTTAATGATTTATGTAGTGGATGTAGATGTAGTAGTTTATGTAGTATAGTAAATTAGTGCAAATGTATTCGAAACTATATATTAACAAAAATTACAATTTAAAAAATATTTGTTAACTTTTCAAAGTCTATTAAAATAGGCATTAAAGAACAGAACCGAAGAAAAAGATATAAATAATATATTAAATATAATTATTTACTAAAATTAATTAAATTTTTAAATTATTATTTTTATCATAAAATACTAGATTTGATTTAAAATTATAGTCAAAAATAAAACAAAGTTTTTATTTTTAAATCAGAAAATTTTAACTATCTGATTAGGTATATAGTCCTGCTGAATTTTTTAATCCTAATTCAGTATTATTTTGCTTCTTTGTTGAAATATATTCGTTAGGTAATATTTCTTTAACTTTTTTATACGATTAATTATTTCAATTAGTATTTCTATTTTTTTATCTTTACCTTTACTGATCACGTAGTCGAGTTTGACTTGCTCTCCGTTCAAATAAATCAGATTCTGGCGAAAAACCCAGAGTCTGAAAATTTGGGTTTCGGTGATTTTAATGTACACAAAGTATCATGGCTTAGTGATTCCAATCGCAACAGTCCTGAAGGCTTTTTTTTGAAGTCTCAATAATCTTACCTAAAATAATTTCTGAACCCACCCACGCCAGATGTAAACCATCAGCGTAATCATCTCTGGGATCTGTTTCTGACATCGATTCCAGATAGAGTTTTTTCCAAGTCTCAATAATCTTACCCAAATTATTTCTGAACCCACCCACGCCAGATATAAACCATCAGGGTAATCATCTCTGGGATCTGTTTCTGACATCGAATCCAGATAATTATTACGCTTCAATTAGTTCCCCCTTGGAAACTTCGATCATTGTCTCGTTAACACGTCCTTCTCTCTTGATGGTGGACCGGGTTTATCTAAAGCTCCGTGAAGACTGGTATGGAACTCTTCCCAATCTGATTGGGATGGACTCGCCGGTTTTCTTGGACGGATGGATCTGTCTTGATTCTTCTTGGAGAGGCATGTTGACCTTTGCATGGCTGTTATTGCCGAAACTATTCTTCTAGGGATGAAACTTTTCATACCCCATAAAAAGGTCAAAATAAAACGAATACCAAAAATCCGTGGTTCAATGATACCTGTGCAAAGGCCTTAGCCGATAAGGATAATGCTTTTCGTGAGTATAAACAAAACAATTCATTAAGTTCACTGAATCACTGGCGCCAGGTCAGGATCAGATGCGGGAAAATCTGTTGTCAGCAGAAGGTATACCTGTAGCGGTTATGTTGTATACCATAAGGTTGCGTTCAATAATGCAAATCCGTATTATAATTGTATACGATGTAAAATCATTACATCTATATTTATTATATTATTAATTCATTTTACAATCATCCATAATTCACTTTACAATCATCCATTAATAAAAAAACTTATTTTTTTATATATTCAAAATTCTACAATTTTACTTTAAATTTAATTCAAAATTCCGTATCTGCACTTGTCTGCAAAGGTCAATTCGTAAGGTCGCCTTAACGAAACCCGTACACACTTGTATTTTTTTTACAGCATTTTATTTTTATTTTTTTTTTGCTGGAATTCATTTTTTATTTTTTTACTTTTAAATTTTATTATTTAAAAATTTCCAATTTCCAAATTATTCAAATTTTATTATTTAAAAATTTTGAATTTCTGTTTGTTGTGTACTTGTTTATTTTTAAATTTGTATTGCCAACCTTTTGAAAATAGAAAAAAGGCAGAAAAAAGCAAGGAAAAAGCAGAAAAGTTGGCAACTATAATGTCTGCAAAGTGACCTTTTTTGTCTGCAAACTAACTTTTTTTATCCGCAAACTGGCCTTTTACGCAAAGGTTAGTTATTTTTTTAAAATTATAGTCAAAAATAAAACAAAGTTTTTATTTTTAAATCAGAAAATTTTAACTATCTGATTAGGTATATAGTCCTGCTGAATTTTTTAATCCTAATTCAGTATTATTTTGCTTCTTTGTTGAAATATATTCGTTAGGTAATATTTCTTTAACTTTTTTATACGATTAATTATTTCAATTAGTATTTCTATTTTTTTATCTTTACCTTTACTGATCACGTAGTCGAGTTTGACTTGCTCTCCGTTCAAATAAATCAGATTCTGGCGAAAAACCCAGAGTCTGAAAATTTGGGTTTCGGTGATTTTAACGTACACAACGTATCATGGCTTAGTGATTCCAATCGCAACAGTCCTGAAGGCTTTTTTTTGAAGTCTCAATAATCTTACCCAAATTATTTCTGAACCCACCCACGCCAGATGTAAACCATCAGCGTAATCATCTCTGGGATCTGTTTCTGACATCGATTCCAGATAGAGTTTTTTCCAAGTCTCAATAATCTTACCCAAATTATTTCTGAACCCACCCACGCCAGATATAAACCATCAGGGTAATCATCTCTGGGATCTGTTTCTGACATCGAATCCAGATAATTATTACGCTTCAATTAGTTCCCCCTTGGAAACTTCGATCATTGTCTCGTTAACACGTCCTTCTCTCTTGATGGTGGACCGGGTTTATCTAAAGCTCCGTGAAGACTGGTATGGAACTCTTCCCAATCTGATTGGGATGGACTCGCCGGTTTTCTTGGACGGATGGATCTGTCTTGATTCTTCTTGGAGAGGCATGTTGACCTTTGCATGGCTGTTATTGCCGAAACTATTCTTCTAGGGATGAAACTTTTCATACCCCATAAAAAGGTCAAAATAAAACGAATACCAAAAATCCGTGGTTCAATGATACCTGTGCAAAGGCCTTAGCCGATAAGGATAATGCTTTTTTTTTGTATGAGAAAGGCCTGTTCACAGGTCAGTTTACAGGTCAGTTCCGCTCTAAGGTCAGTTTTAGGGTCCAAGTGCAGATACGATATAAAATATAATTTATTTACCTAAATTTTATTTCAGGTCAAAATTTAGGAAAATATCATTTTTTGTACATCGTATGATTTATATACTGTTAATTATTATTTAATAATCTGAACAATTAGAATTGTATATAAATCATACGATATTTTAAAGATGATTAATTTTAGAGGTTTGTGTGTCCGAGTGCCACTACATCACCACATCACTACATCAAATAGAAAAGAAATCAACAAACTCTAAAAAAAAAATATATGAAAATTTTTAAATGCAATAAAACTTTAAATGTAATAATTAAAAAAAATCTTGATGTATATTTAAAAAAATCGTGACACAAAACTTCTTGAACAAGTAAAGACTTTAAGTTACAAAATATTTTACGTGTGCAACTTTTGAGAATTTATTTCAAATGCTTAATATTTATTGTAGAGTTTTTATTATTGATCTTTACTACGAACGTATTTCTAGAACGACGAATAACCTCGTAAGGACCGTCATAAGTTGTCGTTAACGCAGGATTAATTTTATTATTTCTTATCCAAACAAACTTGCAGTTGTGTAGTTCCTTAGGAACGAAGATATTGACTTGTTTTGCTCGTCGAGTTGGTGTTAGGATAAGATTTTGCATTGTTTGCCTTAGTTTAGTAATAATCTGGTCGGAAGTTACGTCGATAGGAGACTAAAAAATTCGCCTGGTAGCTTAAGTGTTTGTCCGTAAACTAGTTCGGCAGGTGAACATTTTAAGTCTTCTTTTACTGAAGATCGGATTCCAAGAAGTATAATTGGAGAAGAAGTATAATAGTAACGTTCAGTCTTGATTTTAAGCAGTCTTTTAGTTGGCGGTGAAAACGTTCAACTAGTACATTGGATTGCGGGTAGTAAGGTGTAGTTCGAATTCGGTGAACTCGTAGTAACCCGGTAAGTTCCGTGAAAAGCTTAGATTCGAATTGTCCTCCTTGGTCAGTTGTTATGATGGACGGACAACCGAATCTGGAAATGTAGTTTGAGACGAACGTGTTTGCTACAGATTTTGCTGAAGTGTCAGAAAAACAATATGCTTCTGGCCACCTTGTAAAACGATCTATAATTGTAAGTATGTGGGTGAAATTATTTGAAATTGGAAATGGTCCATGTGGATATGTTCAAAACGAATAGAAGGAATATCGAAAATACCTTGTTACAATTGTGTGACGATGAATCTTGAACTGCTGGCACGGTTTGAAAGCCTTGTGCACAGATGTATGTCACTATTTAATTTAGGCCAAAAATATCGTGTTCCTATTAGCTTCCTGGTAGCTCGAGTACCTGGGTGTGATAGGTTGTGAAGTTGGTTAAATATTTGTCTTCGTAAAGTTTCGGGAACGTAAGGTCGGAATTTGCCTGTCGAAGATTCGCAATATAACGAAATATCGGGTAAATCGATTACATGCAACTTCCAAGTTGATGTTTTTGTCCTGTTCAATAATTTTTGTAATTGTTCGTCTTGATTTTGTAAAGTTGCAATTTTTTTTAAATCAAAAGTTTCGTTTTCTGTGTTTACACTGTTTATTCTGGATAGACTGTCAGCTACGACATTACTCGAGCCGGAGATATGTCGGATGTCAGTCGTAAATTGTGCTATGAAGTCGAGATGTCGCGATTGACGTGGACTACGTTCTGTTTTAGAGCTATGGCATTCACTAGCGGTTTATGATCTGTGAAAATTACGAAGTTTCTGCCTTCGATAGCATGACGAAAATGTTTTATTGAAGCGTAAATCCCAAGTAGTTCGCGATCGAAAGCTGAATATTCCTTTTTGGGTGCTGTTAACATTCTAGAGAAAAATGCCAGTGGTTGTCAACCTTTGTCAGTATGTTGCTGTAAAACTGCACCGATAACACTGTCAGATGCGTCTGTAGCAATGGAATAACTGCCATTTAAAAGCGGAAATGCAAGAATAGTTGCTTTAGCTAATGTCTTTTTAGCCAATTCGAAAGGTTCGTTCAAAAAATCGGGCCATGGGAAATCTTGTTTCTTGGTTTTAGATTTATTGAAAGCTGTTAGGTGGTCTTAAATCGGAGTTGGAATTTTAGCGATCTCGGGAAGAAATCGATGATAAAAGTTGATCATACCCAAAGAACTTTGTGTAGATTTTATAGAGGGATCGGAAATTCGTTAATAATTTTAACTCTTTCAGCTGAAGGAAGTATTCCTTGGGCTGTGACTGTGTGACCAAGAAACTGTAGTGAATTAACACCGAAAAGACATTTGGATAAATTGACAGTTATACCATATACTTGTAATCTGTGAAACAAAAGTCTAAGATGTTTAGCGTGTGAAACTGCGTCTTTCGAAGTCACTAGAATGTCGTCGATGTAGACGAAAAGAAAGTCTAAACCTCTGCACACCTCGTTTATAAACCTTTGGAAGGTTTGTGCAGCGTTTCGAAGTCCAAACGGCATTCTTTTGAATTCGAATAAACCAATTGGAGTAGTGCGACAGGAATTAGGTGAAAAGCACGTACTAGATCGATTTTAGAAAAAATGCTCCAACCGTTTAGATTGAGCGAAAAATTTTGTAAGTGAGGTGCCGGATATCGGTCGGGAACGGTAACAGTATTAAGCTGTCTATAATCACCACAAGGTCTCCAGTCAGAGCTATTCGTTTTCTTCACCATGTGTAGTGGTGACGAAACTGGCGAGCTTGATGGCTGGCAGATGCCTAATTCATTCATCAGCTCGAACTCCTTTTTAGCGACGTTAAGTCGCGAAACGTCTAAGCGTCTTGCGCAAGCTGATGAAAGAGAACATTAGTGATTATGTGGTGCGTAATGCTGGTTTAACCGGCCTATTATAATCAGGTGTCTGTATTAAAGACAGGAATTCTTTTATAATGTTTGAAAATTCGTTTTGTATGATTGAAATTTTGGGGGTGGACGTTGTTGTCTTTAAACTAATTGTGTTGATTTTTACGTCAGTCAGTGGGTCAATAATTTTCTTGTTCTTTATGTCCACGATAAGTCCAAATTTGTTTAAAAAGTCGGTTCCTATTATCGCTGGATCAATGTCAGCTAAAACGAATTGGTGTAAAAATTTGCGACGCAAACCGAGATCTAATTTGAGCAATCGGGTTCCAAAATTTTTGATTGAGGTGCCGTTGGCAGCTCATAGGCAAATGTCGCAAGAGTTTCTTTTAAAGTTACCGGCTGGTATTACAGACAAGTCTGCGCTGTTTGTTGTCTGGGTCGGTAACGAATAAGCGGCTGTTGTAAACGCCTGTACCGCTAGCCGCGATAATCGGTTGGCGTTTTAGTTTGGGGAAGATTTTTCTTCGCATCGAAATTTTTTTGCCTTATCGCCGAACTTTTGGTGGTACCAACATAAAACTATTTCTGCTAGATGCCCGAGAATTATTTTTTGAATTTTTAGAATTTTTGGTATTATTTGTTTTATTGAAATTTTTGAAATCTATTTTTGCTAACGTAGATTCGATTTTGGCTAGACGATTTTCAAAATTAGAATTAGTATTGTTGACTTGAGAAATTGAAGCGCTATTATGAGCCTCAGAAATTTTATCGGCCATTGTGGCTAGCTCGTCTAAAGTTTTCTCGTCGACTGAAATTATGGCAATCTGTACCACTTGTGGTGATTTTCTAAGCCACAAATTTTTTATAATTTCATCGCTAAAAGATGAGCCACCTAGCTGGCGCATGCTTCTCAATACTTCTGACGGGTTTCTGTCGCCTATGTCGGCTTTAGCGATGAGTGTTTCTAGTCACTTGAGCTCGGAAATAGAGTGACGTTTTATTAAAGTTTGTTTGATGTGATTATATTTTTGTTCGGTTGGAGGGGCTGAAAGAAGATCGATTATTGATTCGCAGGTATCGACGGGTAACGATGCTATTGTTAAGCAATATTTTGTATCGCCGTTAGTTATTCTATAAGCTACGATTTGAGCTTCCGCTTGGATAAACCAAGTAGTCAGATTTTGGGGCCAAAATTGCGGTAGCCGGACACGAACCGAGCCGATATTAGGAGCGGCCGTACTGGTGCCTGTAGACGGGGTAGTCGTAGTTCACTCGTACCAGTAGCTGCAGTCTTGCCTTTCCACTTGTATCTGTCATAGTGTAAACAAAATGTGTGTGTTTAAAACAAAAATTTGAAAGTCAAAAGTAGAAATCAATAATAAAATTCGAAATAAATTTGTAACCGAAGAATTTAAGTTTTATGATGTAAGCAAAAAATATTTTTTATGCAGTTTTAAGTTTTCCAGGTAAGTTAATTTTAATTGTACGATACCAGAAAATAATGCACAAAAATTATTTGTGTTAAAAAAATTCTAAAAAATTCTGCTAAAAAAAAAAAAATATGTTGCAATAAAAAAAATTATGTATGTAAATTTAAAAAAATAATTTTGTAACAAAAATCTTTAAGGGGGTATTCTAGTCTAGAAATTTGAAAAAATATTTTTTTTTTTTTTTCATATTTTCAAAGTTTAACCCTTTAAGAACATGTCTTTAAGAGGATTTTAAAAAATTGAAATTATTTTCGGAGGTATGGCTGTTTTACTAAAATATCATTTCATAAATTAGACTGGCGAGAAACTTTACGTAAAACTTTAAACGCGTTTTTCTCAAAACTGTTTTTTTGAAAACGGTTGTCATGATAATTTAAGTCCTACTGAACCGATTTACTTCAAATTTTGTAGAGGTCTTCTTCATAGGCTTTTCTATCGTTCGAACTATCCTCATCCCAAAATTTTAATGGTTACTATTTTTAAAAATTTCCAAAAACTAAAAAAAAGTGGTGCAAAAACAAATTTTTTTTTCAAATAGTCGTCATTTTGTAAAAAAAATTTGGTTTTCAATTCTTTTAGTTCGAACGATAGAGGCATTCCTACAGACTAATAATCATTTTTTTTTTTTCTTCAAATTATCAGAAGGGCTGAATCGTGGGAATGGTCACGTGCCAATTTTTTGAGAGCCCCAACTTCATCAGCTGCGAACTCTTTGAATTTTGAATTTTTTACTTTTTTTTTTTTTTACTGTATTCTTAAACATTAATAAATATCCTATAAAAAAATGTATAGTCAAAATATTGATTGGTTTTTTTTACATCACTTCAAAAATTGATTAAATTCGTGCCTCTAGACTTAATGTAAAAATTATTGATGCGAAAAAAAATTTTTTTTATATTTTTTTTTTTCAAATCAGTATTATTCCTATACAAATAAAAATTTTTTGAAAACATACAAAGATTGTTTTAAAAAAATTTTTATTTATATATTTTAAATATTTTGTGAAAAGATAATTGTAAAAATATATTGAAAGTAAGTAGGTACCAAAAAAAATTTCTTTTCTAATTTTTCGTAAAGTTCCTCTTTTTTATTTTTTTTTGTAGGTAAAAAAAACAAAAAAATTTTTTTTTTGTAAAAAAAAACATCAATACTTTTGCATAGAAGTATGTAAGTTTTGAGCGACGAGTCAAAATCAAAATTTTGTAATTTTGAAATAATAATATTTTTTTTCGTTAATTATGATTTTGATTTTTCTTCGTTAATTATTTTGATGTTTCATAGGCTGTTGCTGATAATAGAAGTTATGCTTGTTGGTCTTTTTGAAGGATGTTCTCTTTGGAAGATGAAGTTCTTTCTCGGATGAAGTTCTTTTTCGGATGAAGTTCTTTTATTGGGGTCACCAATTGTAGTGGTTATGTTGTATACCATAAGGTTGCGTTCAATAATGAAAATCCGCATTACAATTGTATACGATGTAAAATCATTACATCTATATTTATTATATCTATATTTATTAATTCATTTTTTACAATCATCCATAATTCATTTTACAATCATCCATTAATAAAAAAAACTTATTTTTTTATATATTCAAAATTCTACAATTTTACTTTAAATTTAATTTACAAATTGACTCTTTAAAATTCTGATTTTGACTAAAATATAATTTCTTTACCTGAATTTTATTTTAGTTCAAAATATCATTTTTTGCACATCGTACGATTTATATACTGTTAATTATTATTTAATAATTTAAACAATTAGAATTGTATATAAATCATCATACGATATTTTATAGAGGATTTATTTTAGGGGTTTGTGTGTGCGAGTGTCACTAGATACCCAGAGGAAGCGTAAAGAAATTTGCAACCTTCCTAAAAAGAGCAGAAGCTTTTGGAGCTTCGCTAAAAGTGTACTACAGAAATTTTGCTCGCCTTCATCTTCTCCTCCCCTTGTAGATGGAGACCGGATCATATCAGATTCGGTTGGGAAACTCTTTTGTCAAAACTCAACACTCGCAGCTTCAACGCAAGATCCACCTGTCTTGACTCCAATAAACTATTCTTTTGGAAGAGTTTACTTTAGGCTAGGGTTGCCAAATGAGTTGAGTCAAAAAAGAGTACATTTTAAAAAAAAATTTTGAAAAAAAGAGAACATTCGGGTGAAAAAAAAAAGAGATCAAAAAGAGACCAAGAAATATAATTTAGTATTTATTTATACTTCAGTGATGCACATAAAAAATGAAGTAATTCATTTTCACCTGTACAAATCTTAATTCAAAAAATTTTCAAAAATATTCAAACTTTAATTATTTATTGCAAAATGTCATAGAAATTATTCATTTTATTATTAGTACATACATTTAACAAAATTAAATTTATTAAACAAAAATTATTTCAATAAAATTTCTCTGAGTTAGTACCGTTACATAACTCATAAATCAATTCATTTTAACTTGTTTACTTGTACAAAGCTCAATTACAAAAATTTTTAACTTTAATTAGTTATTGCGAAATTTCATAGAAATTATATATTTAATTATAAATCCAATAAAACCTATAGACATATTAAAAAAATCAATTTACTAAACAAAAATTATTGAACGAAATCATATTTGCCTGAGCTAGAAACTGTATTTAAGAATTTTTTGTCATTTTTTACTAGACAGTACAAATCTATACACGAGATATTCTTCAAGTTATATACTACAGCCATTATTCCTTTTACAGTTTTCAGGAGTAAGTCTATTTCTCTCTTTAGTCCACTAAGCTTCTATACTCGCTCAACGTTTGCGTTTTGATCGCAAAAAAAATTGAGCTTTTTTTATAAATACAGAACTAGAATATTGTTTGAAGAATTGAAGCAATTTTAAGCTAGATGGTAGCTTTTTCAAAGTTTGTCATTAGTTTCTGATAAATAAAACTTCAAATCTGACAATTCGTCGAAAACATTTAAAATAGCTTGAAAACAATGAAAGTCTAAAAAAGAGACTAAAAGAGACCATTTGAAAAACAAAAAAGAGGAAAAAAAAAGTTGAAGCTAAAATAGAGACCATGTTCTCTTTTAAAGAGACCATTTGGCAACCCTACTTTAGGCGCCATGCTGTTTTAGAAGCTCTCAAAAATCTGAATGTCAAAAATTCAACTGGCCCTGATATTATTCCGGCTGTGGTCCTAAAACATACTGCCTCTGTTCTAGCTAAACCTCTGCGCAACCTTTTCCACTCACTTGGCATTTACCCCACCAAGTAGAAAGTTGTGCATTTTCAGCCTATTACAAGAAAAGGTGATAAATGCGATCCCTCTAACTACAGGCCCATTGCGCTGACTTCTATTCTTTCCAAATGGAATCCCTCATCAACGATAAAGTCAAAAAATACCTTGAATGCAACAAATTGCTAAGTTAGCAGCAATATGGTTTCCATACGAATAGATAGACTGGTGAAGTGATGACATATTTATCTCACAAGCTCAACGCCAGTATTCACAACTCCGATGAGGCTTGTGTTGTTGCTTTGGATAAAGTTAAGGCTCTTGATCGAGTGTGGCACTCAGCTCAGATTTCTAAAGCCTTTTTCAATTGTATCAGCAACTTTTTGTGTGGCCGTTCTATTCGTGCTATTGTGGATGGGCACTAGTTACACATTTTTAGCATCAAATCCGGTGTACCCCAAGGGTGTGTTCCCTCCCCAACCCTCTTTTTAATTTTCATTAATGATCTTCAGGGAGGTTATTATGTAATTCGATTCTAACATAATTTTTATCGAATAATGGTTCGATGCATTATGCAATTCATTTTCGAACGCCATTCGAATTTTTTTTTCATTCGGTTTTTTATGTCATTCGGAATTTTTTTAAAGTAGGCTGTAAATCTATTTTCCTAAACATTATGGAAATCGAAAACATAAAAAAAAATATTCGATTTTCGGAAATTTTATTCGTTATCTTTTATGTTATCGGAAACAATAAATTTTGAAATGTAACCTATTAATTGTGAAATCAAATAAAAAGAAATAAAAATATTTATTTTATGATGTTATAAAATTATTATATTTCGTTTTTAAATTAAATAATTTAAATTCAGGGAGAAAAAAAATGCGCCAACACAAAAATTCGCAATTATTGTGGACTACATGAAAAATCATGCGGACTTCGCCAAGGGTTTTCTCAAATCGCCGGATGCAAGAATTCAAACGAAAAACATGTGGAACGAGTTATCCTCCGAATTAAATGCCCAAGGCCCTCCTATACGCAGTGGAAAAAAGTTAGTATGAAATAAACATAAAATTAAAAATTCATGTTCATTATTTGCTCTTTGTAGGTATGAGCAGATTATAAAAATCATATTAAAAAAAAATTAAGAATGAACAAAATAAATATTTCAGGAACTGGAGGTGGCCCAAGTCGTCAGCATTCTTTTTCGCAGGTGGAATCAAAAAATGTGCAGTTGCTCGATTTCAATACTGCAATTGACGGAATCGATGATGCAAAGATTGTGGGTTCCCGGAAAAAGAAAACGTGACCGTGATCTCTATGGAAACAATTTGTCCTCCACTGGACACCTCCACATTGGATGAAATGAATGTTTCAATGGAGGGTACAGAAAGGAATTTCCTGTAAGGAAATCTAAGACCAAATCCAATTCATCGTCTTTGAATAATTATGCCTTGTTGGAACGTCAGGTGGAGAATCAAATTGAATATCAACGTTCACCAAAATATTGGGAGAAATGAGTGATGATTTGAAGAAAATTGGCAGTTACCAAAGAAAAAGTTATGACTTAAAATACAAAAATTACAAGTTAAAAGAAAAAAATCTTGCATTACAAGAAAAAAATTATAAATTAAAGACTCAAAAATTTGATTTAAAAAAAATAAATTGTGATTTAAAAGAAAAGCTGCAAATAGCTAAACTTGAATTAAAAAAACAAATATTAGATTTGCAACTGAAAAATTAAAAAATTTTTTTTTCTTTTTTTTTTCTTTTTTATATCTTTTTTTAGATATTAGTTTCATTTTTCTTTAATAAAAAAATTTTAAATTCATATAACTTTTCTATCATTTATTTAATTCTTATAAAAACGAACAAATGTTTTGGAAAAAACGTTTATTTAAAAAAAAAAAAAGAAGGTGAATTATAATAAACTTTCCCTTATCCTATCTCTAATTTGCTTAGCAACATTCAACATAGCCGGATCGTTTTCTGCACAGTTTTCAGTTGTAAAGTTAGTTATTTCAGCAATTACTTCATTTATTTCTTCCACAGAGGGAAGCGAAACCTTGAACATGGTACAAATGTTATGAAGTGCTGAAGATGCATTTAAAAACTTGAGGACTTTGCCGGCGTATAATGCAACTCACGTGCAGCTAAAAGGCAGCGAAATGTGGCTTTTAATATGCCAATACACCTTTCGATTAGAGACCGCACCGATTTGAACTTTCTATTGAATCTCTCTTTTAATCGGTATTCACCACTGTTATTATACGGCTCAAGCGGATATCCAGAGTCCCCTAAAAGTGACAAAAATTAAATATAAATTAAGTAATGCCTTCAAATCATTTAGAAAAAGCGCTTTTTAACATTTTTAATTTCAATTCAAGTAATAAAAATTGAGAGATTACCTATAATCCATGATGTTGTGTCACCATGTTCAAAATTATCTTTTAAAAATCTTCTTTCTTTGCTTAGCTTCCAAACATGTGAATCGTGTGAAGCACCAGGAAATCGTCCATTTACTGAAATTATCTTCATTCGATAATCGCAAATCTAAAAGAAGGACCATGAAAGATTAAGAAACAAAACTAAGGAAAAAAAAATTTACGATCATGGCGTTAACGCTATGTTTTAATTTCCTATTAAAAAATAGGTGTTCATTATCACTTGGTCGTATAATCTGAATATGGGACCCATCTATCACGCCAATAATACCAGGAATTTCGGATTTGTCGTAAAACCATCTCTTGTTCATTTTTTTCCACTTCTGATATTTTAAAATTAATGTGCATCGGGCATAAAACTTTTTGAATTGTCGAAGTTACCTCATTTATAACAATTGACATGGTAGGTTGAGCGAGACCAACATGCCAATCTTGACCGATTTGATGTTGGTAATCTCCTTGCCCTAAAAATTTCAACGTTGCAGCTAACTTCACAATTTTTGGAATTGCTGTTGATCTATGTGAGTCGTTTAATTCCGTTGAAATTTTTTCAAGCACATATTTAACGCGTTCTTGTTTAACCGAAAGTTGTAAAAAAAAAAAAAAAAAAAAAAAAAAAAAACAACACAAACACTTAGTTCAAGTGAGACAAATTGAAAAATTGACACAAATTCCAGTCCGAGGTGGGAATCGAACCCACAACCGAACACGCCGTAGGATAAGGGCAATACCACTACACCATGACAGCCGAAGTTCAAAAATAGTTATTATATTATGTAAAAAATATTTATTAATTTCTCATTTGATAGTTTTATTTTAATACTTACCTTTCATCACATAATTCAAAAACGTTAGAATTATCTCTAATCCGTTTTATTTGAATTGCTTCATTATTTACTTTACGTCTAGGTTTTTCTCATCATTCAACCACAAACAAATAGTATCCATTTCAAAATTTATTGAAGTTTATACTTCTTTAGCGGCGTTTGATGATTTTTGGTAGAGGGTTTCATATAGAATTATCATATAGAATTTTTCTCAGAATCGTCATCATTTTTCTCAGAAAAATTAGAATAAGAATACTTATTTTTTTATTATATTTAAGAAACCCAAAATCATATGCACAATATGGCTTAGTGGCTATAACATCAGACTGTAAGTCTGAAGGTGCCTGGTTCGATTCCCAATGACAAGATTTTTTAATTTCGAATATATGTATATATAGGGCCCAATATTACAAGCAAAAAAAGCTACGGTTAGGTCCATAGGCGCCCGGAAGGGGGGGCAAGGGGCGGCCTTGGCCCCCTCCTGGCTTTGATGAAGAAAATAAAACTTAATCAGCGATGAGACCTAAACACTAAATTCGTACAAATTAGAAACCCGATTTTAATTTAAATAATATTAGAATGTTTGTCATTTTTCAAACGAAAAAAAAAACTTATTATCTCGCACAATAACTTTTTTATAAGAACGCTTGCCCTTAAATTTCACTTTTTTAATGCGCTAAGAAATTTTGAGAACATTTAAATTAGAAATTTTAGATTTTAATTTTTTCAGATTTCTATGTCATGCAGTATTTAAATTGTTTTAATAAATTATTAAATTTTTTTTTCATATTTTTCGATTTTTGAGTCACGGGTAAAAATACAAAAATATTTATAAATTTTGGAATTTCTAAATGCACGGAATTCCAGATATTCCTTTTTCATATTTCGCTTAGTCAAGAGCAACACATTTATGAAAAAAGAATTCCTTTTCTGGTTACTTTTATGAAGTAGTTCACGCGAGTTTACGAATCTACGCCACGCGACGTAAAAAAGAAAATCATCGTTCAGTTACAATAAAAAAATAACTGTTCAGTTACAAAAAAATAAAGCAATTGCATTTCTTAATATTTATGGTGTAGAAATATCTATGGTGTATAAATATAAAAGATTATTTTTTTAACTTTTACGCCGGAGAAGGTCAATTTACGTGTTTGAGTATAATACGCCTCATAAAGTTTCATATAATGTGTCTTTTTTATGTCGCATACGTGCATGAACTACGTCTAAAATATCTTCGTTGGTTTTGTTTTTCTTCTAATTGGCCAGAGTAGTATAAATATGTATGTTCTGTATCAAAAGTGGCTACCAAAAATGGGGGTTACTATACAAAATGTATGGGAAATCTAGAAGATTTTTATAAAAAGGTAACCCCCATGGGGGCTCCCAAAAAGTAGCTACCAAAAATGGGGGTTACTATACAAAATGTATGGGAAATCTAGAAGATTTTTATAAAAAGGTAACCCCCATGGGGGGCTCCCAAAAAAGTGGCTACCAAAAATGGGGGTTACTATACAAAATATATGGGAAATGTAGAAGATTTTTATAAAAAGGTAACCCCCTTTATAATTTTAAAAAAGTAGCCACATTTAATTATGAAATTAATAATATCAAAAAGTATCGATCAAATTACATATAATAATTTCACAATTACATTTTTTTAGATTTTTATTATATGTAATTTGAGATTTTTTTCTTATCATTTTATTTTATTTTATTTTATTTTTTTGTCAAATTTGCAGGAAAAAATTTATATTTAATATTAAGTATAACTAAGCCTAAAAATCAGTTAAATATTATGAGAAAAAATAAAATAATTAGAAATCATTCTTTTGTGGTTGAATTTGATAAAATCGAAAATCGAGAAATATAATTATAAACTTTTGTGAAAGAGAGAAAAATTGTATATAAAGGCTATTCGATTTGATTTTCAAAACTATTCTATTTTCAACTTTGTTTATCAAAAGTTACTAGCAGACGACACATATTTTGAATAAAATGGTAAGTCGTAACATTTATGTTATTATATCTTTGTATTCATAATTTTTTAATTTATCTTTTCTTGCAGTCATTTATTGATTTGTTTAAAGCTGTAGCTGGTGGAGAAACTGATTCCTACAAAAACATCAATGATTTGATAATTAACAGTCCATATGACGTAAATGAATTTGTTCTCAAAGATACACAATACGGAGTCCAGCTTACTGTTAATCTACAGGATGGTGCTAATAGTTTTTGGGTGTTCTTACCAGAGAGATTGAGCAAATGTGTTCAAACAAAGGAGCAACTTGCCGAATTAAACAGCAAGAAATATGACTTGATTTACAAAGGTCGTGATAGAAGTCGTCGAAACATGGCAATTCTTGAATTTAAAGAAAAATAATATTCCGCTGTAAAAATAAAAAATAAAAAATAATAAAGCAATAATTTGAGTTTAAAATTTTTTTTATTTCTTAAAAATAGATTGACAATTTTTACTACATTTCAGGTTTTTAGAGCAAAAAATGTTTTTAAATAATTTTTTAACTTTAACATCATTTCCAGTGTAGTTTTTATTAAATAGTTTACAAAAATATTTTAATGTTTTGCCAATTGATTTATAATATAAATACAATGCAGAATATTCACCGCAATAAGTTGATGAAAATCCTTGTATTGTTGTATTATTGCTTTCAAAGCTATTACAATTATTTTTTAAAAATGTTAAAAAATAGGGGTTCGTTGGATAAGCACCGAAAGAGTCAAAATATTCTGCTTTTCCATTTCTGGATACATAAAATGCTACCCAATGTTGTCCTTTAGATCCGTTTGGATCAGTGTTAGCTATTAAAAATGAAGGTTTTTTATCACAAGCGAAAACACCAACAAAATTTCTTTTTGTATCATTATTACACATTAAAGCTAATTTAAGTTGCTGAGTGTCCATTTAGAGTGATTGTGCAATATTTCGATTTTTGTCAATGAATATATTTGAATCAAATTCGCAATAAACTATACAAGTAATTGCTTCTGTTAATGCCTTACTAAATTTTCCTTCAATTCTAATAGTTCCCTGATTAAGCAAATTAGCACAAGAAGAGTTGTACGACCCATCAGCTGTTAAATCGAAGGCAAGTAAAAAATAACCATTATCAAATAACTCCTTTGATATTTGATGACCTTTATCGTGATAGTGTATTCCTGTTCCTTTAAACAATGTGTTATATCCTCTTGTACTGATTGCTCCTTCTCCATCATTGGTAAAATTAAATTCTATAGGTTGATTTGGTACTTGAGACCCATTTACACACAAATTAAATCTTTGTAGATGAAAATGTTGAAAATTGAATGGATTTTTTGGTTTTGAACCACTGTATGCTTCATTAGTCACCATTGAAAAAATTAAAAGATTTGGAAGCTGACCTATTACCACATTATCTAATAATAGAGAATAGTTTCCCGGATATAATGTAAATGTTTTTATTTCAACACGTTTATAGGGATACACTGCGTTCCGTGACTGCAAGATTTTATGATGAGCTAATAAAATTCCTGGGTTGATTGTAACATGATTAACATACATTGTGGCTTCTAATATTTTAACATACGAATGTCCAGTACTTTCCATAATATAAAACGGTGTCTTCTCCAGATGTAAAATAACTTTCAAATCAACATTATTAAGTAAAAGCTTAGGTTGATTGAACATATCAGCATGCAATTTTCCAATCAATTCTACTTGTTGACTTTTTTTAAATAAATTTTTTCGCTTGTCTAAACCAGGATTTTCTTTTTCAACTATAGAGTCTATTTTACCAGAATCTAAAATCCAACCGGTTGTTTCTAAATGAGTTGATACAGCATCATTTCCGTAGTTTAATAATTTTTCAATGTAAGCCCGATAATGATAATTATTATCAGATTGTGAAATGGGTGTATTATTTAAATAAACTGTACAATTTCGAATAATGAATGCATTAAATTGTTAACTACGCCAACTTTATTATCTGCTAGTTGTGTATCTCCTTTACCTTTAAGTTGAACAATGAGGCGCAAATAAACGGTAGATAAGTCTCTATAGGTCTCTCCATTACCAAGCGATAAGAATTCTATTGTAGTGGCATTATCTAGAGATGATATTGGGTTATAAGCTACTTCTTCAGTTCGCAAAACGTTTGACTGTACTGGTTGTGTCTCAAATAGATCTAGCTCTGATTTCATACATTCCATTTTTAATTTGAAAATATATCACTTGATTTCTTGTTTTTCTTTTTTTGGCTTCGATTTAGGATGCTTTTGCGCTTGATTCCAATAGGTAACTGAGTTTGCTTTAAAATTTTAAGTTTCTTTATATTTGATTTACCGGATCCATTTTGTAGAGATTTCAATTTGTTTATTCCTTTTAATGTTAATTCTTCTGCAGCTAATTTACTTTGTTCCTTAAGAACTTCTTTAAGCGGTTTATTAGCTGATAGTTCTTGTAAGACATTTGAACCAGTTTTTATTGATTGCTTTTTTAATGCTTCCATACCCGACTGAATCAGTGGTTTAAAATATTTGTATATACCAGAAAAAAATGCTCCTATTCCACCTCGTCCACTTTGAATTATCCTAGGATTATTATATAATACACCAATGTCACTCATTCCATAACCTGATTGAGTCAGGTAATAATTTGTGTAAACTTCATCCATATCTTTGTTTGTAATTAATGACTAATTACCCCACAGACATTTTGTATTTATACCTTTTTTTTTGAAATGAAGTGTACACATTGTAGGTAACAAACTAGATTTAAAATTAATTCTTTCCGATTGTGAATTTGTGATCAATATAGAAATATTTGATATTATGTTTGATTGAATTGGATAATACTCTACATGCTGGAATTTTATAACTTTTTGTTCATGTTCAATCGGCACAACTCGAAGACATCTTGTAAGTTCGTTTCCAACAAATCTAGGACAAATTATATCGGTGTAAATGTATGCAAAGTCTGCAATTAAAGTGATCTTGGGTTGATCTAAAAATTTAATCATCGAATCAATTGCAGATTTGAAATCGAAAATCGTAGGAGGAATAAAACCAACCATTTCTTTCTCTTCTTCGAATTCAGTTTTTTTATTTTGGCCAATATCTTTATTTTTAAAACTTGTTGTAATAATTTTTTTATCAATTTTAAGAGTTGATACAGTATTTTGTTTTTCAAGCTTAGAACCCGCTTTCTCATCTTTAGAAATTGATACATTACTTTTAGACGTAGTATCTGCATTTGAATTGGAAGTTTTTTTCTTAGCATTCTGTATTGCTTTAAAAAGAATTTGTTCTGCTTCTGATTTATTTAATGTTGTGTCTCGTTTTTTTCGTGAATGTATATTTCCGTCAAGATCATTTAAAAATATTTCTGTAAGACCAACTAACCAAGTCTCATCTAAATCCAATTTTTTTTTTAATAAATTTGTAAAAGAAGATAGCACATTAGAAGGGTATATTTCCATACAATTGTTACTCAATAGTGTTATATAAAATTCTTGATAGGACATGTTACTTTTTGAAGTCATGAAAAACAATTAATTCATTTATACTTATAAATTACTTTTATAAGCTATTTTATTCGATGCCAACGTATAATATTAGTACCTGTTTGTTTTTTACTTGACCTTAAGGTTGGTTTAGACATTGTTTCGGCAATCTTTTTTCTCATTTTATTTGAATTTGAATTAACCTCTTCGTTGTCAACATTTTGCATTTCTTCATCAGTTAGGGTAAAAATTTCATTATTTGCTTCTATATTTTTCGATTTTAAGTTTGAAATAATAGAATCCACTTCTTCTTTTCCAGCTTTTTCGATTCCTTCGTGAAATATAGTAAAAACTTTTCCATCTTTTTCAATTATTTTAAAATCTTTTTTTTTTTGTCTTTTGTTTTTCGTAGCAGAAAAATCTTCATCATTGTAAAAAGAACTCAAACTTAAACTATTTTTTCGTTTGAGTTTCTTAGCATGATCAGCAGCTGAGCTCAAATTATTCTTTTTTGTTATTTCATCTTTTTCAAATGTTTCATAAATATCTTCTGTTAGAAGTGGTTCTGTTTGGTTATCTGTTTTTGTCATGGTTGTTGAAAATTGTGAGCTTTGATTTTTTTTAAAAATAAATGGTGTTTGAGTAAATGCATCTGTCAAAATTGGTTTATCAGTCTCAGATTTCACTCGCTTTAAATTGGCATATTTTAAAAGTTGTTGTCGAATTTGATACCATTTTTCTATGTCTTGTAGTTCGGTATTATTTAAAATTGATAAAAGATAATTTTTAACAAAAAATGATTCTGGTTCATTATTTTTATTATGATTTAATTTTTCGTAAGCTGAGGGATGTAGAAGAATCATTTTTTTCAATTTATTTGTCATTTTCTATTATTTTTCCGATAACTCCGGATAAAACAGTTGCTATTAATGTCGGCAAAAAACCACCACTTTGCACTAGTAGTTTTCTCTTCGAATTCAAAGAACGTTTTGGACAAGATAAACAGCGTAACGAATTTTTATATCTCTTCAACGCTGTCTTAGATTTTTCATTGATCGGATTATATCCATGTAAAGTATTATATGCAATTTCACTTAAAGTTTTTATTAGCTCATTATCGCTGTTTTTCAAAATTGAATTTCGAAGTTTTGGTTTTGCTTCTTTAAGTATATACAGCATATGCTTGTTCTCCTTTAATCTCTTCATATTGGAGCTCATTTTCATTCAAATTGCAATAACAAATACAATGATTTTTGTTGAAAATATCAGTTCTAAAACGCAATGTTTCATTTATTTCTTGAGTAAGATCAATTATCAAATAATTATGAGGAACTTGCGTTACTTCTTTATATACCCTCAAAAGATCTTTTGCATTCTCAGGATAAATTTGTCGGGCTAAATGTTGAAATTGCAGTTTATCTCTTGGATTCTTAAAAACCACCAAATACTTAGTATTCAATGATATATCTCTATTGTGAGCTCCTTTATGAAATAAATTTTGTGTGACTAAAATTACTGATATGTTGCGATGATGTGAGCCCTTAGTGAAAATTTCACAGATATTTTTGTTAAACGTATCAAGCATTAGATCATCTAATATTACTAGAATTGGATCGTTATCTAAGTTTTCTAAATTTTCCGGAACTCCTTTATGTAAAACAACATTTTCATCGAAATTTGGAACAGATGCTTTTTCGGCATAACACCATATAATTTTTTTTACTTTCGTTTTTATTAACCAATCTTTATTATTTAGAAGATTCAAAAGAAAAGTAGTCTTTCCACACCCCGAAGGTCCGCTTACAATCATAGAAAACGGATGAATAAATTGTTGAACCATGACTACGAGACTTCTGAAATGTGAATAAAACAAGTCAACTTATAATAATTGCTTTTATTTATTTATTCTGAAAACTTTCCACTTGTTTCTAAAAAGAAATACATTCTGAATAAATTTACAATAGCACATCTATTATTAATTCTATTTTCATGAATCGAGCAATTAGTCAGAAAATTGAAATATTTTGAAATACTTTTTCCCATATCCAAATCAACAATAATTGTTGTTGGTAAATATTTTTCCAAAAAAAATTTCTTCTCTTTTCCTTTTACGACAATAACATAATCTTTATAATCTGAGAGTATTGTCGGCAGAGTTAAATAGTCAGTAGTTCCATCATTCCAATCTAATCCATTTATGAATTCGAAACAGTAGTTATTTTGTTTGGCAGCTTTGTCCGATAGTTCTTGTTGTGGATATGGTGGTTTGAACACATAATGATTATATGAAACCGAATCCGTCTTTAAACAAGCTAATTCCTTTATAAAAACTTGTTTATAATTTCCAACAACACATTGAAAATCGATTAAAACTGTTTGATTTCGATAGTACTCCATGTTAACTAGTCAAAATCAGAGAACGGACTGTGTAGTTTTCATATAAATACAACTCCTTTTTTACATAATATTCAGAAAAATAAAAACAACATGAGCATGGAGGGTTTGGTGAATGAATTACATCGCCCTGCTCGCAAAAATTTTAAGCGTCGTCGAGTGATTCAAAAAGGTCTTAATGATACGTGGCAAATAGACTTAGTAGAAATGATACCGTACTCGAAATCGAATAAGGGAAATAAATATTTGTTAACCGTTATTGATATTTTTTCGAAGTTCGCATATGCTCGAGCTGTAAAAACAAAAAGTGCTAGTCATATTGTAGAAGCTATGGAAAATATTTTTGAAACATCCAAAGTACATCCAAGAAATTTACAATCGGATGAAGGGAAAGAGTTTTACAACAAGCATTTCTCCCAACTTATGAAAAAATATGAAATTAACCACTATCATACATATTCCAAATTAAAAGCTTCAATAGTCGAACGATTTAATAGAACTTTAAAAAATTTAATGTGGAAGCACTTTAGTTTACAAGGAAACTATAAGTGGATACATATAATAGACAACTTAATGGAAAAATATAATAATTCTATCCACAGAACAACAAAAATGAAACCAAAAGAAATTAATAAACACAACGAGAAAAAAATTCTCAAAACAAGCTACAACAGACTGAAAATTTTCACAGCTGGTAGATTTAAAGTTGGAGATAAAGTTAGAATCAGCAAATCTAAGGGGATTTTCGATAAAGGATACATGCCAAACTGGTCAACTGAAATTTTCAAAGTATCAAAAATAAAACTTACCAACCCAGTTACTTATATTTTAAAAGACTATCAGAATGAGGTAATTTTGGGATCTTTTTACGATGAAGAATTACAAAAAACTAAGCATCCAAATATTTACTTAGTAGAAAAAATTATCAAAAGAAAAGGTGATAAAATTTTGGTTAAATGGCTTGGCTTCGACGAAATGCATAACTCATGGGTAGATCAAAAAAAAGTCATTTGATTTTTTTTCTTTCTTTATTATAAACATTTGTTATATTTGAACATAAACTAGAAATTACAAACTATATATTTATTACAAAATTAACATTTTCTTTTTTATATATTATTTTTTCTATTTCTTGGACTAGGTACATAGAAATTTATTTTTGATTTAACTAACTTACAAAAGAAATATTTTTTTTTATTCTATGGCATAGTGCCCCCAAGCATAAGTTCTTATATTATCATCTAATATATAACGTTTGTTATCATCAGCATTTAATGCAATTTTATTCAGAGTTTTTGTATAAATATTATGTAGTTCAGATCTAAACAAATTCATTTTACAATATAAAGTTTCATTATCAAATAAAGACTTTTTATAATGATCCAGATGTAAATTTTTCACAACACACTTTTTTACACCTTTTGCCCTCTTTATTTCCTTATTATTTACACTATCAATGAAATACATTTTAGATTTCAAACCTAAAAACTCTTTTATTATTCTTCCATCTAACTCATCTTTGAATAATCCCAACATTTTTTTATTAACTAAAGGAAAATTGTAGGGATTATTCGGGTCGTAATTAGAAGTGTCAAAAATAAGTTTTTTAGGGTCCGTTTGTAAAACGTCTTCTCGAATGTCTGCGTAGAAGTCATTGGTTGAAATTGTATATATGAAAGAATCTGTATCCATGTAGTTTAGAGTTATTTTATCTTCATATTTTGGCTTCATATAGCTGTAGTGGAATTCATACATATGAAGCTTCGATAACTCTAAAACAGTGAAACCAAGGTATATTGGTTTGTCGTACAGTATACTAACTATGTTCAATTGAATAGCTGATAAATCATTACTAAAAACGGAGATACTGTGAAAGTTAGGCTTTGCAATCAAAGCTCTAGCTCCCAAATGCTTCCGACGACTTTCCCAACCATCCGCAATTTTTACATCCTTCCTTTTATCAACGTTTTCCATTGTTTTCCCGTAAACAGCATTATTCATCAATTTGAAAAAGTCTTTTTCGAAAGAATTTCTTGCCAAAGACCTATGATGTGTATTGAGATCGATATATTTTTGTAACCAATTGGATTGCTTGAACTGCAGAACTTTATGGACTTTAACTAATTTTAGTCCATTTTTAATACATTGTTGGAGATTTCTATAATGTATTATATAATTTTTTTTATGATGTAAGTCCAAAATTAATTTTTCATTTTTCCCTGAAGGAGGTTTTTTTCTCTCACAACAGAATGGTAGCTCATTATGTCTATCGTGCAAATCTGTTGGATATTCCAAGTCTACCTCAAGAACATATCCAACTTCTGAATCGGATTCAATGGAGCAAATGTCTGATGGAGGATCAACCCACTTAAAATCACCGTAAGGTAGAGGTTGAGACATTCCCCATCCATACAAATTATTTGCGTCAAGATAAATTATGAATTTTGAGGGAAGGCTAGGGTCATACGATTCCAAATATTTATTTGCAGCCTTCGTATGCCTCAAAGAGCACTGACTTATCCCTCCCCGAACACCCTCTTGAAAAAATTTATACATATTAACATCAGTTAGAAGCTCTAACTCAATTTTTGTGTATTTTAACATCGCTTCCCACGATAAACCTGGTGCTGTATAAAATTGAGAAGCTTCTAGGTTATAAATTTTTTTACAAATTTTACGAAAATTTTCGAAGACATCTGCAAGTAATAATATGTCGGTTTTTAAATATAATTTCAAGTAGTCCCACATATTTTGACAATCAAATTCTCTCCAAACGTTTTTAGCATGATTATAGTCATCGTCACTACACGTAGTGTTAGTCAAGTCGTTATTAAAATTATGTTGTTCCGGTAAAGCAGTTTCATTCAATTTTTCTAAAGAATCAATGTACTCGTATGGAAATACACCCTTTCTTTCTAGAAGAGGCAAATTTGCGGGTGGGAAAAATTTTCTTATTTCTATTAAGTCAGAGCTATCTAGGTTTTGTACTAAAGAATCTAAACTACATTGCATAAATCTTGATGAATCCAAAAATCTTAAGCTAAAACTTTCATTTTTACTTATTGTAATAGTTTTTGTTAAGGAAACATAAAGCTCTTTATTGAGAGGTATAACTTTTATGTTTCCTTGTACAATATTAAGTTCCTTAAAAAGCAAATGGCAATCATATTTGGAAAAATTATGAAAATATATTGGAAAGAAATTCGGTACTCGAAATTCGAGATTACATTTTTTATGAGCTGGGCCGCGATATTTACCTGTCAGATGACAGTGATCTCGTACTCTTACATCACTTGGCAAAAAGTCTACCTCACAAATGTGGCAATTTCGTCGCGTTGAATGATGGTTCATTTCTTCTATCGTTAATGGCTGTATTGGAATCATTTTCGATAAATAATTTAAATAAAGACTCTTACATTCATTAACTAATGATAAGATAAAATCTTTTATACAGTTTTCACCTGAAAACAAAAATTCAAAAAAAATTAAAATAGAATAAAATAAAATATTTAAAAAAAGCAACGTACCTGTGAATTCAAAATATTTGTTAAGATTAGAATCAAAAGAACATTTTATATAATATGCTAAAGCTATTGGCACATGTAACATCGAATTTTCTGTTGATGGAAAATTAGGATTGTTAGCACAAGTCGAAATTTTTTGCAGCATACTTTCTGTGTCAGCGTAAATTACAAAAGGTACCTCCATTTTTTTGTGGTAATTTTTAAAAGTCAATTTATTTTCATCTGGTAATGGTAAGGATGTTACTATTTTCGAGCAATTAGCTACATGTTCATCGAATGCGCGCGAAAATGAAGCAAACATTTAGTACACAATTTTACTGCTGTACAATGTGATGTTAACTGAGCTCTTACCAATCGAGACAAATTTTTTATCCATACAAAATGATATTTATCTTCCTTTTGCAAAATCAGTAGATTAATATGGTTTTCTTTCATTTCAATGGTATGGTAGTACGGTCCAACAATCTTCCCATTATCAAGACCATAAACGTTTATAATTATAGCAGGATTAAGTTGTTCAAATTCCTTTATTTCATGAATACTGATTGGAAAATTAATGTTACCGAAGTTAAGTTCAGAAACTTTAGAATTCACCAAACTTAAAATATTGGTGCTTATATCTTCGACGTTGTAAGTAGAGCATCTTATTGAATTGTTTGTTGTATTGTTTTTCATAGCAGCTACTAAACACCACTTAAAACAATATGCATCTCAGTTTTGAATGTTTACACATGCTTTTTTGTCTTCAATTGCCTTAGGTAATTTTATGTAGCTGGAACCTTTAAGTGGAGAATACTTTGCAATATTGATTTCAACATGTAGAATTTCGGCAAGGCTCCAGCCACTGTCTCTTTCTTGAAATTCCTCAATATCTGTAGAAATTTTTTCGATCATATCCTCGTATATTGGGTCTACATCAAACTCATTATGAACAACGATCATCTTTGTGTTGAAACTTTTAACACTAATTTCTTGTTCAGTTTCTTCTTGCTGATGTGGTTTTATAAACTTGGCAAATAATTCCATGTTGAACTTGAATGCCTTATGTATCTGTAAAGTCTCTTTAATTTTCGTAATTAGTTCATCTTTCACTTTGCTAAGAAAAACTTTCGGAATAAGTGTAGTTGCATCATCATTTTCGCGAATATATGTTACTACTCGTCCCGCATATGCTTCTTTTATACATTTCAATCGATCACCAATAGAAATTGAAACTTTTTTCTTGTGATCATTGGTTCGTATATGAAAATTCCAAAAATTACCACGTACATTAACTCCACAAGCAGTACAAAATCTATGATCCGGTAAATTTTGCATGGTTGATGATGATGATGGTGATTGGCTACTTCCTTTAAGTTTTTTTTGAAGATGTTGACTCGCCATCATCAAACGTACCATAATCAGCAACGCTTGTCGACAAACCTACAGAAGAAGAGGGAGTCGGATGATGAAGACGCTTGTGGCAAACTAATTTTTCCAACCGAGTATACTGCTTCCCGCATACGTCACACGTAACCACCGTAGATTTCTCATGCACGCTTTTGATATGGCGTTGAAGGCTTTTTGAATGAAAAAGGTCGCCACAAATGTTACATAACCGTTTCATGTTCTAATTTACCTTCAACAAAAATGAACAAAAAATTTGAAAATTTAAACTTGATAAAATTTAACACACCGAAAACAGATTTTCTAAAAGAACGAAACTCAAATTTTACTAATTATCACTTTACCACTTTCTATTATTCTTTAAAATAAATAAAATAAATGAATTATATGAAAAAATAATCCGCGAATAACCGAATACCACAAAAGAATGATTTCTAATTATTTTATTTTTTCTCATAATATTTAACTGATTTTTAGGCTTAGTTATACCATTGAGTAATAATATTTATAAGAGGGACAGAATTCATACAAGTAAATTTTTTTCAAAAATTATGACAATATTTTGAATGTATTGAGTAAAACGTTTTAACTCAAATGTGTTTATTCTTAATTTTATTTTTTTTATTATTGTATTAAGAATAAACACATTTGAGTATGAAATTTTTATTCAATACATTGAAAATATTGTCATCATTTTTGAGTTATTTGAAAATAAAATTCTGAAATTTACTTGTATGAATTCTGACCCTCTTATAAATATTATTACTCAATGGTTATACTTAATATTAAATATAAATTTTTTCCTGCAAATTTGACAAAAAAATAAAATAAAATAAAATAAAATGATAAGAAAAAAATCTCAAATTACATATAATAAAAATCTAAAAAAATGTAATTGTGAAATTATTATATGTAATTTGATCGATACTTTTTGATATTATTAATTTCATAATTAAATGTGGCTATTTTTTTAAAATTATAAAGGGGGGTTACCTTTTTATAAAAATCTTCTACATTTCCCATATATTTTGTATAGTAACCCCCATTTTTGGTAGCCACTTTTTTGGGAGCCCCCATGGTGGTTACCTTTTTATAAAAATCTTCTAGATTTCCCATACATTTTGTATAGTAACCCCCATTTTTGGTAGCCACTTTTTGGGAGCCCCCATGGGGGTTACCTTTTTATAAAAATCTTCTAGATTTCCCATACATTTTGTATAGTAACCCCCATTTTTGGTAGCCACTTTTGATACAGAACATACATATTTATACTACTGGCCAGTTACTGAAAGTTTTGGAACGATTCGGAAGACGGAAGGTATCTGGTTTTTTTTTCTTTATATATGTATTACATATTATTTATTTTTTATTTGTTTTTTATTATCTAATTCAGCAAGTGAATTCGTTTATTAAAAATGTTAATTTATGTTTGTTATTTTTTACTTTTAAAAAGAAAAGGTTCATATAAGATACATGTAACTTAATTCTCAACACATTTTTTTTATTTTCATCGTTGAAGAAAAACATATTTATAAGCTTTTTAAAAAAATTTTCTTGCCCCCCCCTAGAAAAAATCCTGCGGGCGCCTATGGTTAGGTCGTGCCGAAGCAAAATATACGAAATTTTTTTTTTTTTAAATAGGTAGCTCCGGTGAAATTAAGATTACCTGAAAAAAAAATTTTGGGTGGAGAGCTGCGGTTAGGTCGTCCCGGAGCAAAATATAAAAAAAAATTTTTTTTTTTTGAATCGGTAGCTCCGGTGAAATTAATATTACCTGAAAAAAAATTTTTGTGTGGGGAGCTACAGTTAGGTCGTGCCGGAGCAAAATATACGAAATTTTTTTTTTTTTTTAAATAGGGAGCTCCGATGAAATTAATATTAACTGAAAAAAAATTTTTGGGTGGGGAGCAAGGTTAGGTCGTGCCGGAGCAAAATATACGAACATTTTTTTTTTTTTAAATAGGAAGCTCCGGTGAAATTAATATTAACTGAAAAAAAAATTTTTGGTGGGGAGCTACGGTTAGGTCGTGCCGGAGCAAAATTTGCGAAAAATTTTTTTTTTTTAAATAGGTAGCTCCGGTGAAATTAAGATTACCAGCCGAAAAATTTTAGGTGGGGAGCTACGGTTAGGTCGTGCCGGAGCAAAATATACGACAATTTTTTTTTTTTTTTAATAGGTAGCTCCTGTGAAATTAATATTACCACCCGAAAATTTTTGGGTGGGGAGCTACGGTTAGGTCGTGCCGGAGCAAAATATACGAAAAAAAATTTTTTTTTTTAAATAGGGAGCTCCGGTGAAATTAATATTACTGAAAAAAAAAATTTTGGGTGGGGAGCTACGGTTAGGTCGTGCCGGAGCAAAATATACGAAACATTTTTTTTTTTTTAAATAGGGAGCTCCGGGGAAATTAATATGAACTGAAAAAAAAATTTTGGGTGGGGAGCTACGGTTAGGTCGTGCCGGAGAAAAATATACGAAAACATTTTTTTTTTTTAGATAGGTAGCTCCGGTGAAATTAATATTACCTGAAAAAAAATTTTTGGGTGCGGAGCTACGGTTAGGTCGTGCCGGAGCCAAATATACGAAAATTTTTTTTTTTTTAAATAGGTAGCTCCGGTGAAATTAAGATTACCAGCCGAAACATTTTGAAAAAAAATGTTTGGGTGGGGAGCTACGGTTAGGTCGTGCCGGAGCAGAATACACGAAAATTTTTTTTATTTTCAAAATAGGTGGCTCCGGTGAAATTAATATTAACTGAAAATAATTTTTTGGGTGGGGAGCTACGGTTAGGTCGTGCCGGAGCAAAATATACGAAACATTTTTTTTTTTTTAAATAGGGAGCTCCGGTGAAATTAATATGAACTGGAAAAAAAATTTTGGGTGGGGAGCTACGGTTAGGTCGTGCCGGAGCAAAATATACGAAAACATTTTTTTTTTTTAGATAGGTAGCTCCGGTGAAATTAATATTACCTGAAAAAAAATTTTTGGGTGCGGAGCTACGGTTAGGTCGTGCCGGAGCAAAATATACGAAAATTTTTTTTTTTAAATGGGTAGCTCCGGTGAAATTAATATTAACTGAAAAAAATTTTTTGGGTGGGGAGCTACGGTTAGGTCGTGCCGGAGCAAAATATACGAAAATTTTTTTTTTTAAATGGGTAGCTCCGGTGAAATTAATATTACTGAAAAAAAAATTTTGGGTGGGGAGCTACGGTTAGGTCGTGCCGGAGCAAAATATACGAAACATTTTTTTTTTTTTAAATAGGGAGTTCCGGTGAAATTAATATGAACTGAAAAAAAAATTTTGGGTGGGGAGCTACGGTTAGGTCGTGCCGGAGCAAAATATACGAAAACATTTTTTTTTTTTAGATAGATAGCTGCGGTGAAATTAATATTACCTGAAAAAAAATTTTTGGGTGCGGAGCTACGGTTAGGCCGTGCCGGAGCAAAATATACGAAAATTTTTTTTTTTAAATAGGTAGCTCCGGTGAAATTAATTTTTACTGAAAAAAATTTTTGGGTGGGAAGCTACGGATAGGTCGTGCCGGAGGAAAACATACGAAATTTTTTTTTTTGAAAATAGGTAGCTGCGGTGAAATTAATATTAACTGAAAAAAAATTTTTGGGTGGGGAGCTACGGTTAGGCCGTGCCGGAGCAAAATATACGAACATTTTTTTTTTTTTGAATAGGTAGCTGCGGTGAAATTAATATTAACTGAAAAAAAAATTTTGGGTGGGGAGCTACGGTTAGGTCGTGCCGGAGCAAAATATACGAAATTTTTTTTTCAAAGTAGGTAGCTCCGGTGAAATTAATATTACCTGAAAAAAAATGTTTGGGTGGGGAGCTACGGTTAGGTCGTGCCGGGGTAAAATATACGAAAAAAATTTTTTTTTGAATCGGTAGCTCCGGTGAAATTAATATTACCTGAAAAAAAAATTTTTGGGTGGGGAGCTACGGTTAGGTCGTGCCGGAGCAAAATATACGAAATTTTTTTTTGTTTCAAAATAGGTAGCTCCGGTGAAATCAAGATTACCAGTAGAAACATTTTTGGGCAGAGAGCTACGGTTAGGTCGTGCCGACGCAAAATATACGAAAAAAACACACGAAGCAGTCATAGAACTGCCTACAGAAGTTTATACTTAAAGATTTAAAATATGAAATAACAGTGGCTACAAAGTATAGGCTGCTGAGTACAAAATGTAAATTAAAATATTTTACCCTCTACCAAAAAAACACACAACGCGGCTAAAGAAGTATAAACTTCAAAAATTTTTCGTATATTTTGCTCCGGCACGACCTAACCGTAGCTCCCCACCCAAAAACTTTTTTTCAGGTAATTTTAATTTCACCGGAGCTACCTATTTTGAAAAAAAAAAAATTTTTTCGTATATTTTGCTCCGGCACGACATAACCGTAGCTCAAGTAATATTAATTTCAAGTAATATTAATTTCACCGGAGCTACCAATTTTGAAAAAAAAAATTTCGTATATTTTGCTCCGGCACGACCTATTCGTAGCTCCCCATCTAAAAAATTTCGGCTGGAATTCTTAATTTCACCGGAGCTACCTATCTAAAAAAAAAAAATTTCATATATTTTGCCGTAGCTCCCCACCCAACACTTTTTTTCAGTTAATATTAATTTCACCGGAGCTCCCTATTTAAAGAAAAACAAATTTTCGTATATTTGGATCCGGCACGACCTAACCGTAGCTCCCCACCCAAAATTTTTTTTTCAGTTAATATTAATTTCACCGGAGCTTTCTATTTAAAAAAAAAAAAATTTTCGTATATTTTGCTCCGCTACGACCTAACCGTAGCTCCCCACCCAAAATTTTTTTTTCAGGTAATATTAATTTCACCGGAGCTCCCTATTTAAAAAAAAAAAATTTGTCGTATATTTTGCTATAGGCACGACCTATTCGTAGCTCCCCACCCAAAAATTTTCGGCTGGTATTCTTAATTTCACCGGAGCTCCTTATTTAAAAAAAAAAAATTTTCGAATATTTTGCTCCGGCACGACCTAACCGTAGCTCCCCATCCAAAAAATTTTTTTCAGTTAATATTAATTTCACCGGGACTAACTATTTTGAAAAAAAAAAATTGTTCGTATATTTTGCTCCTGCACGACCTAACCGTAGCTCCCCACCCAAAATTTTTTTTTCAGGTAATATTAATTTCACCGGAGCTACCTATTTAAAAAAAAAAATTTTCGTATATTTTGCTCCGGCACGACCTAACCATAGCTCCCCACCCAAAATTTTTTTTTCAGGTAATATTAATTTCACCGGAGCTACCTATTTTGAAAAAAAAAATGTTTTCTTATATTTTGCCCCGGCACGACCTAACCGTAGCTCCCCACCCAAAATTTTTTTTCAGTTAATATTAATTTCACCGGAGCTCCCTATTTAAAAAAAAAAAAAAAATTTCGTATATTTTGGACCTAACCGTAGCTCCCCACCCAAAAAATTTTTTCAGTTAATATTAATTTCACCGGGACTAACTATTTTGAAAAAAAAAAATTGTTCGTATATTTTGCTCCTGCACGACCTAACCGTAGCTCCAAAAATTTTTTTTCAGGTAATATTAATTTCACCGGAGCTACCTATTTAAAAAAAAAAATTTCGTATATTTTGCTCCGGCACGACCTATTCGTAGCTCCCCATCTAAAAAATTTCGGCTGGAATTCTTAATTTCACCGGAGCTCCCTATTTAAAAAAAAAAAAAATTTTCGTATATTTTGCTCCGGCACGACCTAACCGTAGCTCCCCATCCAAAAAATTTTTTTCAGTTAATATTAATTTCACCGGGACTAACTATTTTGAAAAAAAAAAATTGTTCGTATATTTTGCTCCGGCACGACCTAACCGTAGCTCCCCACCCAAAAATTTTTTTTCAGGTAATATTAATTTCACCGGAGCTACCTATTTTGAAAAAAAAAATGTTTTCTTATATTTTGCCCCGGCACGACCTATACGTAGCTCCCCACCCAAAATTTTTTTTTCAGTTAATATTAATTTCACCGGAGCTCCCTATTTAAAAAAAAAAAAAAATTTTCGTATATTTTGGACCTAACCGTAGCTCCCCACCCAAAAATTTTTTTTCAGTTAATATTAATTTCACCGGACTAACTATTTTGAAAAAAAAAAATTGTTCGTATATTTTGCTCCTGCACGACCTAACCGTAGCTCCCCACCCAAAAATTTTTTTTCAGGTAATATTAATTTCCCCGGAGCTACCTATTTTAAAAAAAAAATTTTCGTATATTTTGCTCCGGCACGACCTAACCGTAGCTCCCCATCCAAACATTTTTTTTCATGTAATATTAATTTCACCGGAGCTACCTATTTTGAAAAAAAATGTTTTTCTTATATTTTGCTCCGGCACGATCTAACCGTAACTCCCCACCCAAAATTTTTTTTCAGTTAATATTAATTCCACCGGAAAAAAATTTTCGTATATTTTGCTCCGGCACGCCCTAACCGTAGCTCCCCACCCAAAATTTTTTTTTTAGTTAATATTAATTTCACCGGATCTCCCTATTAAAAAAAAAAAAAAATTCGTATATTTTGCTCCTGCACGACCTAACTGTAGCTCCCACCCAAAATTTTTTTTTCGGGTAATATTAATTTCACCGGAGCTACCTATTTAAAAAAAAAAAATTTTCGTATATTTTGCTCCGGCACGACCTAACCGTAGCTCCCCATCCAAAAATTTTTTTTCAGGTAATATTAATTTCACCGGAGCTACATATTTTGAAAAAAAAAAAAATTTTTTATATTTTGCTCCGGCAGGACCTAACCGTAGCTCCCCACCCAAAATTTTTTTTTCAGTTAATATTAATTTCACCGGAGCCTCCCTATTTAAAAAAAAAAATTTTTTTGTATATTTTGCTCCTGCACGACCTAACTGTAGCTCCCCACCCAAAATTTTTTTTTCGGGTAATATTAATTTCACCGGAGCTACCTATTTAAAAAAAAAAATTTTTCGTATATTTTCCTCCGGCACGACCTAACCGTTGCTCCCCACCCAAACATTTTTTTTCAGTTAATATTAATTTCACCGGAGCTCCCTATTTAAAAAAAAAAAATGTTTTCGTAATTTTGCTCCGGCACGACCTAACCGTAGCTCCCCACCCAAAATTTTTTTTTCAGTTAATATTAATTTCACCGGAGCCTCCCTATTTAAATAAAAAAATGTTTCGTATATTTTGCTCCGGCACGACCTAACCGTAGCTCCCCACCCAAAATTTTTTTTTTCGGGTAATATTAATTTCACTGGAGCTCCCTATTTAAAAAAAAAAAAATTTTCGTATATTTTGCTCCGGCACGACCTAACCGTAGCTCCCCACCCAAATTTTTTTTTTCAGTTAATATTAATTTCACCGGAGCTCCCTATTTAAAAAAAAAAAATTTTTCGTATATTTTTGCTCCGGCACGACCTAACCGTAGCTCCCCACCCAAAATTTTTTTTTCAGTTAATATTAATTTCACCGGAGCTCCCTATTAAAAAAAAAAAAAAAATTCGTATATTTTGCTCCTGCACGAACTAACCGTAGCTCCCCACCCAAAATTTTTTTTTTGGGTAAGATTAATTTCACCGGAGCTACCTATTGAAAAAAAAAAATGTTTCGTATATTTTGCTCCGGCACGACCTAACCGTAGCTCCCCACACAAATTTTTTTTTTCAGTTAATATTAATTTCACCGGAGCTCCCTATTTAAAAAAAAAAAATTTTTCGTATATTTTGCTCCGGCACGACCTAACCGTAGCTCCCCACCCAAAATTTTTTTTTCAGTTAATATTAATTTCACCGGAGCTCCCTATTAAAAAAAAAAAAAAAATTCGTATATTTTGCTCCTGCACGAACTAACCGTAGCTCCCCACCCAAAATTTTTTTTTCGGGTAAGATTAATTTCACCGGAGCTACCTATTGAAAAAAAAAAATGTTTCTTATATTTTGCCCCGGCACGACCTAACCGTAGCTCCCCACCCAAAATTTTTTTTTCAGTTAATATTAATTTCACCGGAGCTCCCTATTTAAAAAAAAAAAAAAATTTTCGTATATTTTGGACCTAACCGTAGCTCCCCAACCAAAAAATTTTTTTCAGTTAATATTAATTTCACCGGGACTAACTATTTTGAAAAAAAAAAATTGTTCGTATATTTTGCTCCTGCACGAGCTAACCGTAGCCCCAAAAATTTTGTTTCAGGTAATATTAATTTCACCGGAGCTACCTATTTAAAAAAAAAAATTTTCGTATATTTTGCTCCGGCACGACCTATTCGTAGCTCCCCACCCAAAAATTTTCGGCTGGAATTCTTAATTTCACCGGAGCTCCCTATTCAAAAAAAAAAAAAATGTTTCGTATATTTTGCTCCGGCACGACCTAACCGTAGCTCCCCATCCAAAAAATTTTTTTCAGTTAATATTAATTTCACCGGTACTAACTATTTTGAAAAAAAAAAATTGTCCGTATATTTTGCTCCTGCACGACCTAACCGTAGCTCCCCACCCAAAATTTTTTTTTCAGGTAATATTAATTTCACCGGAGCTACCTATTTAAAAAAAAAAAATTTCGTATATTTTGCTCCGGCACGACCTAACCGTAGCTCCCCACCAAAAAATTTTTTTTCAGGTAATATTAATTTCACCGGAGCTACCTATTTTGAAAAAAAAAATGTTTTCTTATATTTTGCCCCGGCACGACCTATACGTAGCTCCCCACCCAAAAATTTTTTTTTCAGTTAATATTAATTTCACCGGAGCTCCCTATTTAAAAAAAAAAAAAAATTTTTCGTATATTTTGGACCTAACCGTAGCTCCCCACCCAAAAATTTTTTTTCAGTTAATATTAATTTCACCGGGACTAACTATTTTGAAAAAAAAAAATTGTTCGTATATTTTGCTCCTGCACGACCTAACCGTAGCTCCCCACCCAAAAATTTTTTTTTTGGTAATATTAATTTCACCGGAGCTACCTATTTAAAAAAAAAAATTTCGTATATTTTGCTCCGGCACGACCTAACCGTAGCTCCCCACCCAAAAATTTTTTTTCAGGTAATATTAATTTCACCGGAGCTACCTATTTTGAAAAAAAAAATGTTTTCTTATATTTTGCCCCGGCACGACCTATACGTAGCTCCCCACCCAAAATTTTTTTTTTCAGTTAATATTAATTTCACCGGAGCTCCCTATTTAAAAAAAAAAAAAATTTTTCGTATATTTTGGACCTAACCGTAGCTCCCCACCCAAAAATTTTTTTTCAGTTAATATTAATTTCACCGGGACTAACTATTTTGAAAAAAAAAAATTGTTCGTATATTTTGCTCCGGCACGACCTAACCGTAGCTCCCCACCCAAAATTTTTTTTCAGTTAATATTAATTCCACCGGAAAAAAATTTTCGTATATTTTGCTCCGGCACGACCTAACCGTAGCTCCCCACCCAAAATTTTTTTTTTAGTTAATATTAATTTCACCGGAGCTCCCTATTAAAAAAAAAAAAAAATTCGTATATTTTGCTCCTGCCGACCTAACTGTAGCTCCCCACCCAAAATTTTTTTTTCGGGTAATATTAATTTCACCGGATCTACCTATTAAAAAAAAAAAATTTTTCGTATATTTTGCTCCGGCACGACCTAACCGTAGCTCCCCATCCAAACATTTTTTTTCAGGTAATATTAATTTTACCGGAGCTACATATTTTGAAAAAAAAAAATTTTCTTATATTTTGCTCCGGCACGACCTAACCGTAGCTCTCCACCCAAAATTTTTTTTTCAGTTAATATTAATTTCACCGGAGCTCCCTATTTAAAAAAAAAAAATGTTTTCGTATATTTTGCTCCGGCACGACCTAACCGTAGCTCCCCACCCAAAATTTTTTTTTCAGTTAATATTAATTTCACCGGAGCTCCCTATTAAAAAAAAAAAAAAAAATTCGTATATTTTGCTCCTGCACGAACTAACCGTAGCTCCCCACCAAAATTTTTTTTTCGGGTAAGATTAATTTCACCGGAGCTACCTATTGAAAAAAAAAAATGTTTCGTATATTTTGCTCCGGAACGACCTAACCGTAGCTCCCCACCCAAAATTTTTTTTCAGGTAATATTAATTCCACCGGAAAAAAATTTTCGTATATTTTGCTCCGGCACGACCTAACCGTAGCTCCCCACCCAAAATTTTTTTTTTAGTTAATATTAATTTCACCGGAGCTCCCTATTAAAAAAAAAAAAAATTTCGTATATTTTGCTCCTGCACGACCTAACTGTAGCTCCCCACCCAAAATTTTTTTTTCGGGTAATATTAAATTCACCGGAGCTACCTATTAAAAAAAAAAAAATTTTCGTATATTTTGCTCCGGCACGACCTAACCGTAGCTCCCCACCCAAAATTTTTTTTTCAGTTATTAATTTCACCGGAGCCTCCCTATTTAAAAAAAAAAAATTTTCGTATATTTTGCTCCGGCACGACCTAACCGTAGCTCCCCACCCAAAATTTTTTTTCGGGTAATATTAATTTCATCGGAGCTACCTATTTAAAATAAAATTTTTCGTATATTTTGCTCCGGCACGACCTAACCGTAGCTCCCCATCCAAAAATTTTTTTTCAGGTAATATTAATTTCACCGGAGCTACCTATTTTGAAAAAAAAATTTTTTTCTTATATTTTGCTCCGGCACGACCTAACCGTAGCTCCCCACCCAAATTTTTTTTTTCAGTTACTATTAATTTCACCGGAGCTCCCTATTTAAAAAAAAAAAAAATTTTCGTATATTTTGCTCCGGCACGACCTAACCGTAGCTCCCCACCCAAAATTTTTTTTTCAGTTAATATTAATTTCACCGGAGCTACCTACTTTGAAAAAAAAATTTCGTATATTTTGCTCCGGCACGACCTAACCGTAGCTCCCCATCCAAAAATTTTTTTTCAGGTAATATTAATTTCACCGGAGCTACCTATTTTGAAAAAAAATTTTTTTTCTTATATTTTGCTCCGGCACGACCTAACCGTAGCTCCCCACCCAAATTTTTTTTTTCAGTTAATATTAATTTCACCGGAGCTCCCTATTAAAAAAAAAAAAAAAAATTCGTATATTTTGCTCCTGCACGAACTAACCGTAGCTCCCCACCCAAAATTTTTTTTCGGGTAAGATTAATTTCACCGTAGCTACCTATTGAAAAAAAAAAATGTTTCGTATATTTTGCTCCGGCACGACCTAACCGTAGCTCCCCATCCAAAAATTTCTTTTCAGGTAATATTAATTTCACCGGAGCTACCTATTTAAAAAAAAAAATTTTCGTATATTTTGCTCCGGCACGACCTAACCGTAGCTCCCCATCCAAACATTTTTTTTCATGTAATATTAATTTCACCGGAGCTACCTATTTTGAAAAAAAATTTTTTTCCTATATTTTGCTCCGGCACGACCTAACCGTAGCTCCCCACCCAAAATTTTTTTTCAGTTAATATTAATTCCACCGGAAAAAAATTTTCGTATATTTTGCTCCGGCACGACCTAACCGTAGCTCCCCACCCAAAATTTTTTTTTTAGTTAATATTAATTTCACCGGAGCTCACTATTAAAAAAAAAAAAAAATTCGTATATTTTGCTCCTGCCGACCTAACTGTAGCTCCCCACCCAAAATTTTTTTTTCGGGTAATATTAATTTCACCGGATCTACCTATTAAAAAAAAAAAATTTTTCGTATATTTTGCTCCGGCACGACCTAACCGTAGCTCCCCATCCAAAAATTTTTTTTCAGGTAATATTAATTTTACCGGAGCTACATATTTTGAAAAAAAAAAATTTTCTTATATTTTGCTCCGGCACGACCTAACCGTAGCTCTCCACCCAAAATTTTTTTTTCAGTTAATATTAATTTCACCGGAGCTCCCTATTTAAAAAAAAAAAATGTTTTCGTATATTTTGCTCCGGCACGACCTAACCGTAGCTCCCCACCCAAAATTTTTTTTTCAGTTAATATTAATTTCACCGGAGCTCCCTATTAAAAAAAAAAAAAAAAATTCGTATATTTTGCTCCTGCACGAACTAACCGTAGCTCCCCACCCAAAATTTTTTTTCGGGTAAGATTAATTTCACCGTAGCTACCTATTGAAAAAAAAAATTTTTCGTATATTTTGCTCCGGCACGACCTAACCGTAGCTCCCCATCCAAAACTTTTTTTTCAGGTAATATTAATTTTACCGGAGCTACATATTTTGAAAAAAAAAAATTTTCTTATATTTTGCTCCGGCACGACCTAACCGTAGCTCTCCACCCAAAATTTTTTTTTCAGTTAATATTAATTTCACCGGAGCTCCCTATTTAAAAAAAAAAAATGTTTTCGTATATTTTGCTCCGGCACGACCTAACCGTAGCTCCCCACCCAAAATTTTTTTTTCAGTTAATATTAATTTCACCGGAGCTCCCTATTAAAAAAAAAAAAAAAAATTCGTATATTTTGCTCCTGCACGAACTAACCGTAGCTCCCCACCAAAATTTTTTTTTCGGGTAAGATTAATTTCACCGGAGCTCCCTATTAAAAAAAAAAAAAATTTCGTATATTTTGCTCCTGCACGACCTAACTGTAGCTCCCCACCCAAAATTTTTTTTTCGGGTAATATTAAATTCACCGGAGCTACCTATTTAAAATAAAATTTTTCGTATATTTTGCTCCGGCACGACCTAACCGTAGCTCCCCATCCACAAATTTTTTTTCAGGTAATATTAATTTCACCGGAGCTACCTATTTTGAAAAAAAATTTTTTTTCTTATATTTTGCTCCGGCACGACCTAACCGTAGCTCCCCATCCAAAAATTTTTTTTCAGGTAATATTAATTTTACCGGAGCTACATATTTTGAAAAAAAAAAATTTTCTTATATTTTGCTCCGGCACGACCTAACCGTAGCTCTCCACCCAAAATTTTTTTTTCAGTTAATATTAATTTCACCGGAGCTCCCTATTAAAAAAAAAAAAAAAAATTCGTATATTTTGCTCCTGCACGAACTAACCGTAGCTCCCCACCAAAATTTTTTTTTCGGGTAAGATTAATTTCACCGGAGCCTCCCTATTTAAAAAAAAAAAATTTTCGTATATTTTGCTCCGGCACGACCTAACCGTAGCTCCCCACCCAAAATTTTTTTTCGGGTAATATTAATTTCATCGGAGCTACCTATTTAAAATAAAATTTTTCGTATATTTTGCTCCGGCACGACCTAACCGTAGCTCCCCATCCACAAATTTTTTTTCAGGTAATATTAATTTCACCGGAGCTACCTATTTTGAAAAAAAATTTTTTTTCTTATATTTTGCTCCGGCACGACCTAACCGTAGCTCCCCACCCAAATTTTTTTTTTCAGTTAATATTAATTTCACCGGAGCTCCCTATTTAAAAAAAAAAAAAATTTTCGTATATTTTGCTCCGGCACGACCTAACCGTAGCTCCCCACCCAAAATTTTTTTTTCAGTTAATATTAATTTCACCGGAGCTACCTACTTTGAAAAAAAAATTTCGTATATTTTGCTCCGGCACGACCTAACCGTAGCTCCCCATCCAAAAATTTTTTTTCAGGTAATATTAATTTCACCGGAGCTACCTATTTTGAAAAAAAATTTTTTTTCTTATATTTTGCTCCGGCACGACCTAACCGTAGCTCCCCACCCAAATTTTTTTTTCAGTTAATATTAATTTCACCGGAGCTCCCTATTAAAAAAAAAAAAAAAAATTCGTATATTTTGCTCCTGCACGAACTAACCGTAGCTCCCCACCCAAAATTTTTTTTCGGGTAAGATTAATTTCACCGTAGCTACCTATTGAAAAAAAAAATATTTCGTATATTTTGCTCCGGCACGACCTAACCGTAGCTCCCCATCCAAAAATTTCTTTTCAGGTAATATTAATTTCACCGGAGCTACCTATTTTGAACAAAAAAAATTTTCTTATATTTTGCTCCGGCACGACTTAACCGTAGCTCCCCACCCAAAATTTTTTTTCAGGTAATATTAATTTCAACGGAGCTACCTATTTAAAAAAAAAAAAAAAATTTTCGTATATTTTGCTCCTGCACGACCTTACCGTAGCTCCCCACCCAAATTTTTTTTTCGGGTAATATTAATTTCACCGGAGCTACCTATTTAAAAAAAAAAATTTTTCAATATTTTGCTCCGCCACGACCTAACCGTAGCTCCCCATCCAAACATTTTTTTTCAGGTAATATTAATTTCACCGGAGCTACCTATTTTGAAAAAAAAAAAAAATTTTCTTATATTTTGCGTCGGCACGACCTAAGCGTAGCTCTCTGCCCAAAAATGTTTCTACTGGTAATCTTAATTTCACCGGAGCTACCTATTTTGAAACAAAAAAAATTTTCGTATATTTTGCTCCGGCACGACCTAACCGTAGCTCCCCACCCAAAAATTTTTTTTTCAGGTAATATTAATTTCATCGGAGCTACCTATTCAAAAAAAATTTTTTTTCGTATATTTTGCCCCGGCACGAAATAACCGTAGCTCCCCACCCAAAATTTTTTTTTCAGGTAATATTAATTTCACCGGAGCTACCTACTTTGAAAAAAAAATTTCGTATATTTTGCTCCGGCACGACCTAACCGTAGCTCCCCACCCAAAAATTTTTTTCAGTTAATATTAATTTGACCGCAGCTACCTATTCAAAAAAAAAAAAATTTCGTATATTTTGCTCCGGCACGGCCTAACCGTAGCTCGCCACCCAAACATTTTTTTTCGGTAAAAATTAATTTCACCGGAGCTACCTATTTAAAAAAAAAAAATTTTCGTATATTTTTCTCCAGCACGACCTAACCGTAGCTCCCCACCCAAAAATTTTTTTTCAGTAAAAATTAATTTCACCGGAGCTACCTATTTAAAAAAAAAAAATTTTCGTATATTTTGCTCCGGCACGGCCTAACCGTAGCTCCCCACCCAAAATTTTTTTTCATGTAATATTAATTTCACCGGAGCTACCTATTTTGAAAACAAAATTTTTTCTTATATTTTGCTCCGGCACGACCTAACCCTAGTTTCCACCCAAAATTTTTTTTCAGTTAATATTAATTCCACCGGAAAAAAATTTTCGTATATTTTGCTCCGGCACGACCTAACCGTAGCTCCCCACCCAAAAAAATAATTTTCGTATATTTTGCTCCTGCACGAATAACCGTAGCTCCCCACCCAAAATTTTTTTTTCGGGTAATATTAATTTCACCGGAGCTACCTATTTAAAAAAAAAAATTTTTCGTATATTTTGCTCCGGCACGACCTAACCGTAGCTCCCCATCCAAAAATTTTTTTTCAGTTAATATTAACTTCACCGGAGCTCCCTATTAAAAAAAAAAAAAATTTCGTATATTTTGCTCCTGCAAGACCTAACCGTAGCTCCCCACCCAAAATTTTTTTTTCGGGTAATATTAATTTCACCGGAGCTACCTATTTAAAAAAAAAAAATTTTCGTATATTTTGCTCCGGCACGACCTAACCGTAGCTCCCCATCCAAAAATTTTTTTTCAGGTAATATTAATTTCACCGGAGCTACCTATTTTGAAAAAAAAAAAAATTTCTTATATTTTGCTCCGGCACGACCTAACCGTAGCTCCCAACCCAAAATTTTTTTTCAGTTAATATTAATTTCATCGGAGCTCCCTATTTAAAAAAAAAAAAATTTTTCGTATATTTTGCTCCGGCACGACCTAACCGTAGCTCCCCACCCAAAAAATTTTTTTCAGTTAATATTAATTTCACCGGAGCTACCTATTTAAAAAAAAAAAAATTTTGGTATATTTTGATCCTGCACGACCTAACCGTAGCTACCCACCCAAAATTTTTTTTTCGGGTAATATTAATTTCACCGGAGCTACCTATTTAAAAAAAAAAATTTTTCGTATATTTTGCTCCGGCACGACCTAACCGTAGCTCCCCATCCAAAAATTTTTTTTCAGGTAATATTAATTTCACCGGAGCTACCTATTTGGAAAAAAAAAATTTTTTCTTATATTTTGCTCCGGCACGACCTAACCGTAGCTCCCCACCCAAAATTTTTTTTTCAGTTAATATTAATTTCAGCGGAACTCCCTATTTAAAAAAAAAAAAATTTTTCGTATATTTTGCTCCGGCACGACTTAACCGTAGCTCCCCACCCAAATTTTTTTTTTCAGGTAATCTTAATTTCACCGGAGCTACCTATTTAAAAAAAAAAAGAATTTTCGTATATTTTGCTCCTGCACGAATAACCGTAGCTCCCCACCCAAAATTTTTTTTTCAGGTAATATTAATTTCACCGGAGCTACCTATTTAAAAAAAAAAAATTTTCGTATATACTGCTCCGGCACGACCTAACCGTAGCTCCCCATCCAAAAATTTTTTTTCAGGTAATATTAATTTCACCGGAGCTACCTTTTTGGAAAAAAAAAAATTTTCTTATATTTTGCTCCGTCACGACCTAACCGTAGCTCCCCACCCAAAATTTTTTTTTCAGTTAATATTAATTTCAGCGGAGCTCCCTATTTAAAAAAAAAAATTTTTTTCGTATATTTTGCTCCGGCACGACCTAACCGTAGCTCCCCACCCAAATTTTTTTTTCAGGTAATCTTAATTTCACCGGAGCTACCTATTTAAAAAAAAAAAATTTTCGTATATTTTGCTCCGGCACGACCTAACCGTAACTTTTTTTGCTTGTAATATTGGGCCCTATATATACATATATTTGAAATTAAAAAATCTTGTCATTGGGAATCGAACCAGGCACCTTCAGACTTACAGTCTGATGTTTTAGCCACTAAGCCATATTGTTTGGGTTTTTTAAATTTAATAAAAAAATGAGTATTCTTGTTGAAAGTTCTTGACATTTTTATACACTTCTACAGCAACAGTTTTGCAAAACACCGTAGAAATTATAACAAAAAATAAAATATTAAAAAAATTCCAAAGAAATCTCTCTAATCTCTTTCTATGATATCAATAATATATCGATCTATATAAATATAAAAGAAAAGGGGAAGTTGTTTAGAACATCGTATGATCATGTGCTGAATAATATATTTTAATGCGTTGGGGATCGTTATGTTGTATTTAGTGCTATAGAATTTAGATCACTAAATGGAGTATTATATGCGTCAATACACATGCAATCATTTAGATGCATCTGCGTAAATAATGAACAAATTTAGATGCATCAGCGTATATAATGAAAAAATTTAGATGCATCAGCGTAAATAATGAAATCATTTGGATTGAAATATTGTGAGAGATATTATGTTTGTTTAGGTATTACGTAATATTCAAAACGAATTTTCGTTTTGAATATTACGTAATACCTAAACAAACATAATATCTCTCACAATATTTCAATACACCCAAATAGAAAAAAAAATAAAAAATGAGAAGAAAAAATATTCTCTCTTTGCAACTACCTCTCCCCTACGCATTAAAACAGTATATTGGATATGTAAACAAAATTTGTTATACAACTCGTTCTGTATTTACACAAAAATACATTGACACTTGTCAATTTATATCACTCGACCTTCAGTCTCGTGATATAAGTATTGACTCGTGTCAATGTATTTTTGTGTATACAGAACTCTTAATTAATAACAAATTTAGTTTACATATTCAATAATCTACTATTATTAATTAATTGTAATTGTCTTTTTTTTCTTTTTCAAGAAAAAAAAGGAATTAATTTCTCTTCTTCTTGATAACGTCAATCAGTTTAGTCAAATTTTTTTATCGCGTTGAAATCGTAGTTTTTATTAACAAAAAAAAAGCAAAAAATAAATTCAGGCAAATTAACAAAACGTTATTTGTTAATTTCGGAGGCAATTCACAATCACGAGGATTAACTTTGGTGCCAATAACCCAGCGATTAGAGGAACCTTATTAAAGGGTAAGTCCTATTTTTTCTATTATATTTTATCATTTTTTAGTGACACTGTAGGACGTCGTGGAGTTTCACATTGATTTCGTGGCTTCACCACCATATTACAAAACAAATTTTTATTCATTCTTTATCATAATTTTTGATGATATTCATATTTAGTGTTTCCACATTTGGTGGGAAAGAATTATTCTACTTAAATTATTTTGGAAGATTTCCACATTTGGTGGAAATCTAATTTTCATTGTAGATTATCGAATATTATATAGACAATAAGTGATATTTAGCAAAATAAAAAATTGTTCATAATTTGATATTGATTCTTTCTTTGGACATTAGGAAAACCTTTACAGACCCCGACTGTCGTCTACATCCATTATCTCTCCCTTATTAGCTGTCGCGGGAACAGTTGGTCCTTCGAGCCGGATCCTTTCCACCCTGCTCCGCCTTCGGTCGAAAGTGACATCGGTAGTTTTTGTTTTTTTTTTTTTCTTTCGCTAAGTTCCTTATTTTTGGTGTTAACCGCAAGTTACCAAACGCTGTAGTTTGGCAACAAATTTGTGATAATTTTCAAGGTTCATCAAATAAGGTTACGGAACGGGGGCAGTAATAAAGGTTTCGTCTAACACGCAAAGGTTTGGTCATTTCGGTCAGTTTTGTTTTGGAACAAGTAAAATTTTTTATTGTAAAAAAAAAAAAAAAATTTTTTGTACATGTTCAGTTCTAATTTCGAATAAGTTCCAAAACTTGAAAATAAATTTTAAATTTATAATTTTAAATATTTCGGTTTCTTTCTTCAATAAATAACAAAAACAAAAAAAAAAAATTTATTTAGATTTGCAGTTCTAATTTGGAATAAGTAACGTTCAATATTTTCAGTTTCGTCTCTTCGATAATAAACAAAAAACAAAATATTTTTTTGACTTTTGCACTTCTAATTTGGGGGTTGGACATTTGTCCGCGGGACATTTGTCCGCGATTTGTTTTTGTATCGCGGACATAAAAATGACATTTGTCCGCGATTCAAAATGTCTTTTGTCCGCCGCGGACAAATGACATTTTCCAAAATGTCATTTGTCCGCGATAAAAATTAATCGCGGACAAATGACATTTTGCAAAATGACATTTGTCCGCTAAAAATCTGAAAAATCAATCGCGGACAAATGACATTTTGCAAAATGACATTTGTCCGCTAAAAAGTTAAAAAATCAATCGCGGACAAATGACATTTTGCAAAATGACATTTGTCCGCTAAAAATTAAAAAAAGCAATCGCGGACAAATGACATTTTGGAAAATGACATATGTCCGCTAAAAATTTGAGGCTAAAGTGCAGATGACATGAACCAATCAGAATCGGCACAACAAGAGAGGGTGGTGGGGGGCGGCGGGCGGGCGGGTGGACTGGTGGTTGGTCAGTGGGATTTGCGGCGTCAGCCGCAAATCCCACTGACCAACCACCAGTCCACCCGCCCGCCCGCCGCCCCCCACCACCCTCTCTTTAAGGGGCAAATCGGGCAAAAAAAAAAAATTGCATATACAAAATGTATGAACAATTTGGGGGGACTCTACCCCTCTTCCCTTTTCCAAGCTTCAGACGATTCTGAGTGGTTCACGTAATCTGCAGTATCTCCAAAACTGAAAAATCAATCGCGGACAAATGACATTTTGCAAAATGACATTTGTCCGCTAAAAAAACTGAAAAATCAATCGCGGACAAATGACATTTTGCAAAATGACATTTGTCCGCTAAAAATTAAAAATTTCAATCGCGGACAAATGACATTTTGCAAAATGACATTTGTCCGCTAAAAATTCGAAAAATCAATCGCGGACAAATGACATTTTGCAAAATGACATTTGTCCGCTAAAGTCAGAAAATTCAATCGCGGACAAATGTCCCGCGGACAAATGTCACTGCGCCTTCTAATTTGGAATAACTTCCAAATTTTAAAACCAGAGTTGAATTTTAAATTCAAATTTTTGATTTTGATTCTTCGATTATTTTTTTTTGAAATTTTTGAGTGTATTCCTACGTGTTGATTTGGAATAAGTTCCAAACTTTGAAAATAGAGTTAAATTTCTTAATTTAATTTTTTTTTGGTTTGCTTCTTCGATTATTTTTTTGAAATTTTTGAGTGTATTCCTACGTGTTGATTTGGAATAAGTTCCAAACTTTGAAAATAGAGTTAAATTTCTTAATTTAATTTTTTTTTGGTTTGCTTCTTCGATTATTTTTTTGAAATTTTTGATTTTATTCCTTAGTGTCGATTTGGAATAAGCTCCAAATTTTGAAAATAAATTAAAATTTTATTTTCGGTTTGATTCTTCGATTAATTTTAGAAAGTTTTGATTTTATTCCTTAGTGTCGATTTGGAATAAGCTCCAAATTTTGAAAATAAATTAAAATTTTATTTTCGGTTTGATTCTTCGATTAAATTTAGAAATTTTTGATTTTTATTCCTTAGTGTCGATTTGGAATAAGTTTCAAATTTTGAAAATAAATTGAAATTTTCATTTTTTCGGTTTGATTCTTCGATTGTTTTTTTTGAAATTTTTTTTGATTTTACCACCTAGTGTCGATTTGAAATAAGTTCCAAACTTTGAAAATAGATTTATTTAAATTTAATTTCTTTGGTTCTGATTCTTCGATTATATTTAAAAAAAAAAAAATAATAATTTTTGATGCTTATTCTTCTGTGTCGATCTGGAATAAGTTCCAAATTTTGAAAATAAATTAAAATTTTTTATTTTTCAGTTTGATTCTCCGATTATTTTTTTGAAATATTTTTGATTTTACTCCTCAGTGTCGATTTGGAACAAGTACCAAATTTTAAAAAAAGAGTTGAATTTTTTAATTTAAATTTTTTCGGTTTTGATTCTTTGATTAAATTTTTTTGTAAAATTTTTTGATTTCTAGTCTACAGTTTTGATTTAGAATAAGTTCCAAATTTTAAAAAATAAACTTAAGTTCAGACAACTTAAATTTTGGGCTAGGTTTTCCGATTTTGGGTCTTCTTTTTCTGGGTAATTTCCACCTCTTACATTTCTAAGTCAATATGGATTCGCTTATCAAACTTCAAGATGATTGTATAGTTGGCATAAAAAAAATGCACACCAACTTCACAAAGGACGGGTCCAAAAGAAAATCTCAGCCTTCATATTTCAAGAGTTACAACAGTATTTTGCAGCGAACCCAACCTATACGTATTTTATCGCAAAATATCCTGCAGCGGAAAACCTATATACTAGTTTTTCTAATGCTCTTCGGGCAGGGGCAGAGAAAGCAGAGTTAACTCATTGCCAATCCTTGGTTAAACCGTTAGAAAAGGTTCTCGGGGAACTAAACGCGTTTTATGACGGATACCAGTCTGTCGATCCCGCAGTTAAGACGCGAGGGTGGGTTCAGAGTAGACAACAGCATTTATCTTGTTTGTGGTCTAAATTTCAAACCGCTTATGATATTTTGTATGAGGCTGATGACGAAGGTGCTATTGTATGGACTTTTGATGAAAGTAAAGCCGCGTCAGAAGATAGATATTTGGTTATACTAAGTGATATTTTTGATGAGTTAGACAAATCTAATAATTCCAATTATTCGCTCACACAAGGAAACGATACCCCTACTCGCCCAAATATTCGTTTACCCTCTGTTGTTATCCCCAAGTTCCATGGTGACTATAATAATTGGAGGTCGCCCTCGCTTGGGATGCGTTAAAGAAGGAGTATGAAAATAAAAGAGTATTAATTCATACTCAATTGAACACCCTTTTTTCTCTTTCTCCGATTAAATTTGAAAATGCTTCTAGCCTACGTTCGTTGCAAAATACGGTCAATGACTGTTTAAACTCATTAAATAATTTGGACATTCCAACTGCAGAGTGGGATTCGATTCTTGTTTTTCTCGTAACACAGCGCCTTCCAAATCTTTCTCATGCGTTATGGGAATCAAGTTTGGACGGGTCAACTGATATGCCAACATGGCATACTCTGAATAATTTTCTGTCCATGAGATTTAGAACGCTCGAAGCTATTGAAGCTAAGAAGTTTGGCTCAGATTCACACGATAAAAGTTCCAAAGAACACAACCGTTCAAAAACCCGGGCGCATTATGTCCAATCGGATTCTCAGTCATCCCCACAAGTAACTTCTCACTCAAATCCTCAGATTCGTCCAGTATGTGATGGTTGCTCCGCGGTAGGACATAAGATTTATTCATGCCCTACATTTCAAGGTCTTACTGCTCCCAAGCGGTACGAATTGGTGAAAACGAAACAGTTGTGTGTCAATTGCTTAGGTAAGCACCAGGTAAAGGATGGTAAAAGCAAAACCAATTGTTCAAAATGTTCCAAACGTCATCACACCTCATTACATTTTGAAAAGGCAAATCTGGGCTCATCGGGACGCGGCGCCTCACAGCAAGATGCTCCTAAAGGGGAACCTCATAATCAGTCGACAGAGACGAAAGTTCATTTTTCCTCAAATTTGCGTAAAATTCTGCTAGCTACCGCGCGGATAAATGTTAGGGTAAATGGTCGCTCGCATAACCTAAGAGCCCTAATAGATCCGGGATCGGAATCGACATTTATTACGGCTCAAGCTATTCAACGTATCAACATCAAAACTACTTCGTGTTCTGCAATAGTATCATGCGTAGGTGAAGTTTCTAATACCTCTGCCAATCGAATCGCTTCTTTAAATATCACGCCAGTGAGTGGAAAGAAGCCCGTTATATTTGCTGAGGCCCTTGTTTTAAAAAATTTGGTAGGCAAACTGCCTTCTTACGAAATTAATACTCAAAGTTTACCTTCGATAGAAAATCTCGAATTAGCTGATCCTCATTTTTCAGAACCATCTGATATTGATCTACTTTTGGGAGCAGATTTATACCCCCAAATTTTAAAGTCAGGTCTGAAATCATTAGGCAGTATCATAGCGCATGAAACTATTTTTGGGTATATTCTTTCAGGCCCTATTCAGGTCGCGACCCATTCAAAAAAAATCAAGTCATTTCATTGTAACGTCACTCTTAACGAAACACTGAAAAAATTTTGGACTTTAGAGGAAGTTCCAACACAAATACCACCTTCAGAAGAAGACCAATATTGCGAGGAACATTTTCGTTCCACTCATACTCGTCGTCATGATGGACGATTCGTCGTGCATCTTATATTCCTCAGATCGTTCCCTAATGAAAAATTTTTAACTTCATCCAGAGATATGGCTATTAAGCGATTCAGCTCTACGGAAAGAGCATTAAATAAAGACCCGTTGTATCAAACCGCGTACAATGCCGTTATTCAAGAGTATCTCGATCTTAAGCATATGATACGTAAGCTCGGAAGAAGTTCGTTCGTCAAACGCCAAATATGAAGTTATCTATAAAAATTTCTACTTGCCACATCACGGCGTGGTTAAAGCTCATAGCCTAACGACTAAACTTCGAGTCGTGTTCGATGCTTCAGCTCGAACTGGTAATGGAGTATCTTTAAACGACATCCGCATTATTAACATCATCCGCATTATTAATAAAATTCGACTTTTTCCATATCTATATAACTGTGACATCAAAATGATGTACCGTCAAATCATGGTGGACGAATCCCAGACAGATTACCAACGCATTTTGTTTCGAAATTCTCAAGGAAATTTACAAGATTTCAAACTCACTACCGTTACTTTTGGGATAACAAGTAGTCCTTTTCTCGCTATGAGGTGTCTCCTACAGCTTGCGCTGAATCATACCGAGCAATTCCCATCGCCTCTGATATTTTACAAAACTTTACATACGTTGATGACGTCTTCGCTGGATTCTTCGATGTTGAAACTGCATTAAGGTCTCAAAGGGAATTGATCGCCCTGCTCGACACTGCTGGTTTTGAGTTACGGAAGTGGACCGCGAATCATCCAGAGCTATTACAAAATATACCCCAAGAATTCCATGCTATTCCCACGCTATGGGAGGAAAATACTAATTCCTTTCTGAAAACTTTGGGTATTTTATTCGATTCTAAACGGGATTATTATTTATTTCAACCACAAATGCTTAAAGTAGAATATCCTATCACTAAAAGAAGGGTATTTTCAGAGGCTGCAAAACTGTTTGACTCAGCCGGCTGGCTTGCGCCGGTAATCGTAAATGCGAAGATTCTATTGCAAGAGATTTGGAAGGATGGTACCGATTGGGACCAACCTATTTCGCTTATTAGGAAGGAAACTTGGAAGAATTTCGTAACCGATCTTCCTCACATTCAGAAAATTCAGATCCGTCGCTGGTTTCATTATTACCCAAGTGTGGTTGTTGAACTTCATGGTTTTTGTGACGCCAGTATGAAAGCTTATGCTGCCTGTGTTTTCATACGTATTATCGAACCTAATAATAATGTTGTTGTAAATCTAATTTCGTCTAAAACAAAAGTTGCCCCGGTGAAAACTATCTCTCTTCCACGTCTCGAACTTTGCGGCGCTGTACTGCTGTCTAAGTTACTTAAATCTACGGTGGATAGTCTTGACCTCCAAGTCAGCTCTTCGTTCGCCTGGACAGACAGTACGATCGTGCTTGCCTGGTTACGCAAATATCCTGACAAATGGAAAATTTTCGTCGCTAATAGAGTAGCTCAAATTCAAGAAAATTGTCCTCATGTAAAGTGGAAACATGTACCCACCAAAGAAAATCCAGCTGATTTAGCGTCTAGAGGTGTTGATGCCATGAGCTTGGTTGATAATAGGTTTTGGTTCCATGGTCCATCATTTCTTATGAAACCATGTTCTGACTGGCCCCATATCGATAGAGAGTTGGAAACCACAGTAGAAATGAAATTGGTAAAAACTTTACACACTACAACAACTTCTTCGTTCGATCAAACGTTAGAAAGATTCTATGATTATGCTAAATTACTTCGAGTAATCTCGTATCAAAGACGTTTCATATTAACCTCTCAACGATCGCCAATAAAGTTTTTATCTCGCTTTCTTACTTCAAAAGAAGTTCAAAACACTAAATTGTTCGTAATTAAACTTATACAAATGCAATATTTCTCCTCAGAATACGACACAGTAGCCGCCAAAAAATGACTTTCGTCAAAAGGTTCCATTCGCAGCCTAAATCCATTTCTGGATGATAATGGAATTCTGCGTGTAAATGGACGATTATCGAACTTAACGCTACCCATAAATGAAAAATTTCCTATAATTCTACCAACCCAATCTTGGTTCACTCACTTAGTCGTTAAATTTTTTCATCGAATTACGTTACATGGGAACGTACGCCTCATGGAGGAATTTTGGATTCCTAAACTAATTCAAAAAATACGAAAATGTATTCATCATTGCAAAAGATGTTTTGTGGAACGAAAAGAACTTCTCAGTCAAATTATGGCGCCGCTCCCTATCGAACGTTTGAAGGAAAATCAACTTTTTCAAACGGTGGGTTTGGATTTCGGTGGTCCGGTCCACCTACGTCTGTTCGAAGGGCGATGCAACAGAGTAACCAAGGGCTATATTTGTATATTCGTGTGTTTCAGTACTAAAGCGGTTCATCTCGAAGCGGTAACCGATTTAACTAGTAAAAAATTTCTTGAAGCGTTCGAACGATTTTTCTCCCGAAGAGGATAATGGTACCAATTTTGTAGGAGCTAGTAACATTCTCGTGAAAGAATATCGAATTGCAATTAAAACGGCAACGGAGGATGCAGCAGTCACTTTTTCGACGAGACAGGTTAATTTTCGGTTTAATTGCCCCATGGCTCCTCATATGGCCGGTTTAGCGGAAGCAGGAATTAAGTCGATCAAATACCACCTCAAACGCACGCTAGGGACTACAAAACTAACGTTCGAAACCTTAAGTACTACGCTGTGTCGTATAGAAGCTTGCCTTAACTCTCGGCCGGTCATGGCTATGTCAAACAATCCAGATGATCTTGAAGCTCTTACGCCAGACCATTTTATTCGCGGGAACTCACTTCTAGCTGCTCCGGAACCTATTATCGAAATTGAAGATCTGATGAAACCTCGAAAATTGTTTCACCAGATGCAGGAAATTAAACAACATTTCTGGTATAGGTGGAAGAACGAGTATCTCCACCAACTTCAACATCGTAGTAAATGGTCACAAGTATCACGAAATCTCGAACTAAACGATTTAGTTGTCCTTAAGGATAAAAATTCTCCTCCCCAGTATTGGACTACTGGCCGTATCGTTAAGGTATATCCCGGCCAGGATGACAAGATTCGAATAGTCGATGTACGCACCCCGTCAGGGATTTATAAACGACCCATCGTCGATTTAGCTCTTCTTCCATATGAAATATAATTCATTTAACTTTATCATTTTTATTTCAGGTTACGATACCTTAAATCTTTTTTAATATTAATTCAGTATTCTAAGTTTTTCGTTTTAGATTTATTTGATGGTCCACATAATATTGAGAAGTCATATCATAGACGTTTGCGAAGATGTCGCAAACAGAGGTCATGAATAGGGATATTCCTATGAGATGACCATTATTGAAGTGTTGTCCCAAACTGATGGAACGTTACTTTTTGATTACACGTTGATGTTTGCCTCTTAGGACGTTTATCGAAAATTCATGACACCATCATACCATACACCTTTTCCAACCTTTTATTTATTGCTTGTTCATTTCTATTTTAGGTATATGACCAGAAGCAAGGAGTACCCTGAACAGAGAGATTTTAGAACATCATCGATTATCGTCATGATCAAATCGTTTCATCGTATTGAAAATTCATCACATAATCATAATTATAAGTTAACTTTAAATTTTAGTGTATTTTTAAAATTTTGTGTATGGTGAAACTCCTACGTTTCCTTCTTGAACACCTTATCGCTGTGTTATTGGCTGCTGCTTTCCGTGACGATTTGATTATGGTGGTATTGTGTGCCTTCCAATTTTGTATACCGATTATACACCGTTTAAATTCGTTTTTTCTTACATATTCAGTCACAGACATACGACGTCGTATATAGCTTATCACCCTTTTGTATAGTTGAACATAGAGTAGATTTTGTTTGCTGTGTTGATATTTCGTCTCGAAACCTACCATCAAAATGATGGTCACCAACACTCGAGCTCAAGCTTTTTGAAACGATCAATGTTTCAAGGGGGCTGGGATGTTGAAGGTTCTTGACATTTTTATACACTTCTACAGCAACAGTTTTGCAAAACACCGTAGAAATTATAACAAAAATAAAATATTAAAAAAAAACCAAAGAAATCTCTCTAATAATCTCTTTCTATGATATCAATAATATATCGATCTATATAAATATAAAAGAAAAGGGGAAGTTGTTTAGAACATCGTATGATCATGTGCTGAATAATATATTTTATTAATTAATTGTAATTGTCTTTTTTTTCTTTTTCAAGAAAAAAAAAGGAATTAATTTCTCTTCTTCTTGATAACGTCAATCAGTTTAGTCAAATTTTTTTTATCGCGTTGAAATCGTAGTTTTTATTAACAAAAAAAAAAGCAAAAAATAAATTCAGACAAATTAACAAATCGTTATTTGTTATTTTCGGAGACAATTCACAATCACGAGGATTAACTTTGGTGCCAATAACCCAGCGATTAGAGGAACCTTATTAAACGGTAAGTCCTATTTTTTCTATTATCTTTTATCATTTTTTACACGGAGAGAAAAGATTGCTAATATCATATAAAATGTGAATAAATCATGCAAAAAAAGGACTTGTTTTTGACCCGTTCGCCTTTTTTCTCGAATCGTGTATTTTTTTTGCATAATGTTTAGAACTTTTTCATGCACATAACAATCAACTTAACTTCATGAAAAACATATTGTTTGCGTGAATGAAGAAATAATAAGACGTTGTAATGTGCGAGTTTTTTGATAATTCGTGTAAAATAAACACGAATCAAGAAACGCATGACCTTAAAAAATACATTTTTAATTTCAATAGCTTAGCCTATAGGTAAAGATGTCGGTTTGCAATGCTGAGGACCCAGGTTCGAATCT
>CAXFZM010000118.1:0-26385 GCA_964007475.1 Hybos culiciformis
ATGACGAATGTGCGCATGCAATCCATCAAGGCCAACGACACTGATGGATCTTGAGAGTTGGCACTGCCAAAATAGATAAGATTCGTGTCCAGAATGACCGCTATGCTCATCCATTGATTGTAGAATGTGTCCACCCATGAGAATAGAATTATGTACAAATACTTGTGCATCATTGTGCCCCACACTCGGAATTCATCTCCGAATAAGTGAAACATGATTGCAGGATTTATCTGCGATTCTTTCCCCCAGACAAACAACACAACACTGTCAAATGGAATACCCAAATTGAAATGAACGGAGTAAATAGAATTTATATTCTTTCTTTTTTATTCCGTCATAATTTGTTGTTGTCGAGAACAACAACAAAAGTTCCATTCGATATACTCGAAAAAGTCATGCACGCAATCGTCATGAATTTAATTGTCAAAAGGAGAAAAATTCAAAAAATGAAAGAGTAGAACAAATGATTGTCTTTTGAGCGTCACCAAAACTTTGATAGAAACAAATTGAGAATTTTTGTATGGGTTTTTTTTGATAGTTGGAAACAAATATTAACCCATCATTCTACGACCACTTCAACTTCGACTATCGATTTGTTAATTAGAAACTTTGAAATTCACAATTATACAAAAATGTCAAATTGAATGATTGCAGTTTAATGAAGTGACGAATAAACGTCAAATTATAATAATTAAAAATTATAAAAAACAAAAGCGAAAAGAGGACAAGGAAAGAGAACAGGATAAAGAAGGAAATATACAAAAGAATCAAGTGACGAGAATTATACAGCAACAATGTTGATTGAAGCGAAAATCACTGGCCATATTGCACTTGGTTGTACGGGGGCACGCTGCCCGCGGGCGGTGCCTGAGTCGCTTGCAACTGACGCTGCAGTTGAGTCATCGGTGGTCGAGCGCCCACGTTCGGTGGCCACTGTCCACCACCCACTTGCTGCTGCTGCTGTTGTTGGTGAACAAAATTCTGCATTTGCTGTTGCTGCTGTGGGGCCATTTGTACATTTGGGTATTGAGATCTAGGAAATCGAACGAACATTAGTGAACTGACAGTGAACAAAACGAAAGAGTGAACACTACCTTGGTTGACCGAATTGCTGCTGTTGTACCAACTGGGCTCGCATTTGTGGGGTTATTTGTGAGTTGGCGAACGTTTGTGTTTCACCACCATCGAACGGCTGTGTACTTTGAGGTCGTTGTCGAATCAATTGAGCCAGTGATGGACGCTGTTGTTGTTGTTGGGTGTACTGTTGCGAACCTGGTTGCTGTGGCTGCTGTTGGTTGACCATAGTATTCGCTACTGAATTGCCAGGCACACCACCACCACCGAGACCATCAGTGGCACCAGTGGGAGGTTGTGTGTGATTGGGCATGCGTGTGTTCAACAAGTTTCGCAACTTTTGTTTAGAAGTGTTCGTTGCATCATGCGAAAACCGAGGTTGGCCTTGCTGTCCTGGTGTTCCCTGATAGAAGCCTGAAGCACCAGCGTTGGGACCTAGCTGACTCGGCTGTCCAAGCATGGTTTGATTCTGCTGCTGCTGTTGCTGAAATTGCCAGCTCGCATTATTCTGCTGATACTCGCCAGCCGAACCAGGCATGGAACGAGCTTGCTGATGCTGCGGTGTTGGTTGCATCATACCAGCACCAACTGCGGATTGAGGAACTGTTCCATTAGGAGTGACTGTTGAAGCGGCTGCCGCGGCCGCAGCTGCAGCAGAAGCCGCTGCCTGAGCTTTGGTTTGTCGACGCCGACGAGGAGCCTTAGGTTTGGTAACTTTAGGTGTTGGTGCTCGTGGCTGTGGCGCTGTTGGACCGAGATTCAAGTGCTGCGGTGGCGGCTGCTGTTGTTGTGCTATTATCATGCTAGGAGTGGCAGTTCGTAGCGGGTGATTAGAAGTGGACATCTGTCCTAATTGGTGCATCATTCCTGGCTGTTGTTGTTGTGCTTGAAGTGGAAGTTGTTGCATAGTGTTTGCTTGCGAGGGTGGGCGTTGTTGTTGTGTGATGCCGGTGTCCATCATGTCCATCGATTGGGGCGGTGCCATCATGTGTCCACCCATGTGCTGCTGCTGCGGTGGCCCTTGCTCGTTCATCATGTGCATGGACTGCTGCCGTTGTTGTAATGCTCTCATCTGAGCAGCATTCATATTGTTCATCATCTGCTGCTGCTGCTGCTGAGGTGGCTGTTTTGGTTGATAATCACGCACGTTACTATCACGAATCAGTTGAGACAATGATGATTGCTGCTGTTGCTGTTGTGGTGGTTGTTGGGAGTGAAGCTGTTGTTGTTGTTGCATGTGGCCAGGCATTGGACCACGCTGACCACCCATGAATTGCTGAGGAGTGCCTTGCGACAACCCAGGTGTGGAAGTCATGTGATTGGGAGGTGCTTGTTGACCCATGTTGTGATGATGAAGGGGGTGAGTTTGGAGAGAATTGGAAGAGTTCATGAGCGAACCAGTGCCAAACTTCATGTCCATCATTCCAGGAGGGCCTGTGCTCGGTTGGCCATTCATCTGAGAGATGGAATGCTGGGGTGGTGGATGTTGTTGTTGTTGATGTTGTTGTTGCTGTTGTTGTTGTTGTTGTTGTTGCTGTTGTTGTTGTTGTTGCTGTTGTTGTTGTTGTTGCTGTTGTTGTTGTTGCATGTTCAAATGACCATGAAGCGAACCAAGCTGCGGTTGTTGTGATGGTTGATTGAATTGCGAATTGAATGCTGGTGACTGTGACAACATTTGATTCATCATTGGATTGTTGGTGATCGGAGTGGCAGTGCTGCTCGAGTAGCTCGGTGTTTGATGTGGTTCCAACTTGACCATCGGCATCATTTTCGACTGTAATGAAGATTGCAAAGGCGTTTGCATAGGTTGTTGTTGTTGAAGATGCGGAGGAAGATGTTGCTGCTGCATTTGCTGCTGTTGTTGGTGCATTTGGGGATGTTGATGATGCTGTTGTTGTTGATGCTGAACAACTTGCTCCTCTTCTTGTGGAAGTGGTGGTGCCTCAATGTAGAACGATGTTGGCTCTCGTATCGGGTGATAGTGACGACCCATCAGCACGAAATTCTCCTCCTGTTTCAGTGGGCGACGATCAACACGAACAGCGCCGAATGCCGACCAATTAAGTGCCTGTGAGGTTCGCTGTCCTTCAAGAACGTCCCACGCATTCACCTTCATCTTGCTAGACAACGAGAATCCTTGTCGTTTCTCATTCGAGTCCATGTCTCTCACCTTGTTGCCTTTGGAATCGGTAGTTATGCCCAGTGGATCGCAGGCGATCACTTCATGTTGGTGTTTGGAAATAGGAAGCAACTGCCGTGCTACTTTCAAGCCAGGTGTGACTCGTTCTACTGCCAACTCCTTTCGCACACGTCGTATGAGACTTTGATAGAACTTCTTCGGTTCAGCCATTGACTTCTCGTTGTCGGACGAGGCTGGAGATGATGCGTGCGAATTGACGTATGCAACATGCAAGAGGACAGTGAGCATATCGAGTACAGCGCTGAAATTCTCGTAACTCTGATGCGGATCCACCACATTATACGAAATCATTTGAGCAAACAGTTGCGACCAATCGTTGATTAGCGAGTTGGAACGTTGTATGGTGTCGAACACTGAACCAATGAGTGCCAAGCGATGTCGCAGTGGATCTTGTACGGCTCGCTTCAAAATGATGTCCTCGCTCAGCTTCTCGTTCACACACTGCGAGAGTTGAGTGTGAATAGAAGACAGTAATGAGCCACGTTCATCTTCGCACGATTTCAAACAATAAGTGAGAAGATTGACAAACGGTTGCGAATCGAGAAATTTTGTGGTGGGATTTTGCTCGTCGTTGATCTCCACGCTGGCTTCCTTATTGTTCCAACCACTGGCCGCTTTTGATGCAAACTTACTCTTCGAACTGCCCATTCCAGATGATGATGGTGTGTAGAGAATCCACGGAAATTCGTCAAACACCCCGGCCGCCACGTGGAGTAGACGAGCTAGCAGTGGTGGAAAGAGACGAGTGATCAGAACTCCAATCAACCAAATCTTCTCAGTGTTGAATGAAATGTCTGCGTTCAGATTGTCCGCTGTGGTCAGTGACGTCAGATGCAGTGGCATTCCTAATGACGAAGTAGATTTCAGTTTCTTGATCAAAGATTTCGATGTGAACAAAGTCAGTTTCATTTCTTTGTTAACTATTGAACAATTAAAAGATGAACAAAAAAGAATGAAACTTGATTATGAGACAAATTATCCAAACAACTTACCTCCTTCCACCTGAGCGTGTTGGTGGTATTCCACTATAGACTTGGACAGCAAATCCAACCACGAATTCATTTCACTGGTTGTTCCACTAGTCTCCAGCCGGAAATATATAGTATTTAGTTGAAGCCACGCAGAACGAAGTGACCATTCATCCAGATTCTGAAACACCTGATTGATCGACTGTCTCATGTCCATCTTCTTGTCATTGAACGATTTGTGTTTGCTGTAGCAAATCATGCTCATCAACTCTTGAGCATCACGCAACGAAAATCGCTTGTCACTGAACAAACGTTGCAGTTGATTGATCTCCAGATCATGTAGGCACCGTTCGTGTATCCAGTCTTGCAAGCAAATAGTGCGTAGCACTTTACTAGCCAAGTCAGATAGAGATTCACTTTTCGTCTTGGTCAAGTGTCTGTAATGAAACAGAGCAATCAAACGCAATTAATTGATTGGCACAAACAGAGTATCATCTAACTTACCCAAGAATGTCGTTCAAATTGTCGCTCTTTTTATCTTTCGATTCAAATGGGTACCCTGGTAAAACAATTCAAATTCAATTATTTGGGTAATTCAATTGGAGGCAACAATAGAACTTACTGAGTAAAAATATTGCTTTGATCACGGTAACAATCAGTTCGATTCGTAAAGAGGCCAGTGCACCACCGAGCAAGTACCGATCACACGGGTACTTGATGAAGAAGGCGGACTTGGGCGAATGACCACTTGAACCACTGGTGCCTGGATGAGCACCACCCATGGTCAAGCCAGACCATGTGGACGAGTAGCTTGTGTTGTTGTTGCCACCACCAATTGTGGTCTCTTCCTTCTCGACAGCCAATGCTGGATGATTGTAGTGCTTGAACAAGTACAACATCAAGTGACACGACAAACGAGCATTCCGTTCAGCTTCCTCGCTCGCTTGATTGGAGATGGGCAGCAACAAGGATGTGACACAGATCTCCTTGATGAACTGCTCGACAGGGAAGCATCGTCGGGCCACCAAAATGGAAGCAAATGCAGCCAAGTTCTCGAGTCGTTCGCGATCACAAATGATGATATCTTTGGTCAACACAGATGAGTACGCTGTTTTCACTTTCACCGAGCAACACAGTGTCCGGAATGCCTCTATCCATTCAAACGATAGCAACGAGCAGTGAGCCGTCAGCTCGGCGCAGAACACTGCCGTCTCGTTCAACCAATCACTGTCGGTGGATTCGGCTATGGATCGGATGACACTGCTGACGAATGAGTGGCGTTCATAGACGTTACGCTTCAGCTCCTCCAGATTGTCATTGTTGAACTGTGGCTTGGGCATTTTCAATATCTTCGACCACGGGATGGTGGCCGTGTTGGCAATATGCGATTGGAACATCACACTGCTCGAGTTCTCACCCGCTTGCACCATGTCGAAGTTATGGATCTTGTTGTGGATAGGTTCGAAATCTTTGCCATCATTCTTCAACAACGTCATGCAAGTTGCGTAGAGATCGGAGATGTAGTAGTGAATGCATCGTTCAGCACTGGAGCAAGTGAACATGTCCGGCACTGGTCGCACCAAACGCCACAACTCTTTGAAAATGACACACACATCCTCGCTGGACGATAGCACGTAGCTGTGGTAACGATAGAGCACACCCACAATGTACAATCCCACCGAGGTGGTGTACACCCGTTGTAGCATCACACATCGTTTGGCGAGATACGTTTCCACGTCGTTCAGCACCAGCAAGATCTGCACGATCAGATCGATCAACCCACTGATGTTCAATGTGACTTCCATCAAGTCGAACAGAATAGAGATGGTCTCCAGTAGTGGCAAGTGCGAGAGTGTGCCCAAACGAACGGAATAGAACATATCCACTATCTCGTTGGCACACTGTGCAATGATGTGCTGCTGCTCCACAATGGGCAACATCAACAACTTCTGCACAAACGATTCCAAGTTGAAACTTTCTCGTATCACGTATTTCTTCACTTTGCCACCTTCCTTCAAATCAATGGACGATTTACGCTGCACCAACTTCGAGATTTCCTTCGTCAACTTTTTCACCTGATAGCGAGCATCATCTTTGGCTTTGCCCACTCCATAGAGGAGAATCTGACGTTGTGAGCACTCGTGCGAGTACAACTCGTCCGCTGGTATGGGAATGTTCATTACGTAGTACAAATGGCGTACTGTTGCATACATTGGATGATTGGACGGGATGGAAGTGGACGATGCCGATCCAGAGGAAGATGCACCACCGACTGGTTTGCTTGTCAACGAAGTCAGTGACGCTGTTGGTGCGTGGTGATCATCTTCTTTGTCCGATTCGGTACCATCTCTAAGCAGGATGTCTGAATGATCATTCATGCCACCCGATTGACCAGCTTTGATATTCTGCAAGATTTTGTCAAGATCTTCATCGACATTCTCTTCGTCATTGTCACCCAATGCCCATGAGTGCGATTGCGCAGACTTGGGCATATTCGGATCGAACATTGGCAACGACGACGATGCTGGTGCAGTGGTGATCGTGGACGAAGAAGACGATGATGTTGGCGCTGATGAGATTGGAGGCTGAGGAGTGCCGTTCGGATGACCTGAAATGAAAACATAGCATTAGTGGCAGAGCAACCCAAAGAGCATTGAAGTGAAAGCAAAACAAACCTGTGGCTGTTGGATCGTTTAAATTGGTCGCATTACCACTGATCAACGAAATGGCAGGCACAACTGGCTGATTGACAAATGTTCCACTAGAGATGAGTCTTTTAACGTAGTGATCATGAGAAAAAACATCCAAGCGAACCAACTCACCAAACAGCAACAGCATATTCTTGAATGGAACACTGGAATCACTGGACTTGGTGGCGCATGTAGGCGATGAAGAAGTCGACGAGGGTGGTGGTGGTGGGTGATGATGTTGTGGTACTGTCGATGAGCTAAAATTTACCAAACTGACCACTAATCTGGTCACTGCTTTTTCGTCGTGTGATGGCGCGTATGTTTCGAGAAATTCAAAGAGAACATCTTGAAACACGTAGTCGTCTTCGTACTCTTCGTTGTCTTCTCCCTCATCATCGTCATTCTTTTTGTTTACTTCTTTTTCGTCAAAATCGCTTCGATTTTGTTTTTCGTCATCCTTATTTTCTAATTTTTGTTTCTTTTTAGTATCCGGTTCGATTGCTTCATCTTTTTTCTCTGTCTTTTTCTCATCCATATTTTTCCGCTTGTTTGGAGATGCACTGACGACCACTTCCCTTCTACTCCAAGCTTGCAGATCTCGTTGCCGGCGTTCGAAAAGAAATGCCGCCACTCTTGATCGATATTCACCAAACTTCTTATCTGTGATTGCCCATTCACACAGTAACCGCGCAATATCAGCTTCATTGGCAACAATAGACTGGACGGTTATCTCTTCTTCTGCTTCATCTTCATCGTCACTATCTTTGAATGCTGGCACAACAGGCACAACTTTCGATTGCTTCTTCTCTGGCAACGATTTGAATATTCTTAAATAGAGATTATCGAGCGTATTGCTCGTGCCTATACGTTCGTAGGTGTGGCGATCCAAGAGTTCCAGTGTCGCGAGTAGACAATGAATGACGTTAGCAGTAGAGTTGGAATTTTTAGTTGAATCAAACAATTCGTTCGACCACCTTCTTTCCACTTGCACACTACGGAAACGTATGAGCGTCTCGTTCTTTCGTAATAACTTCCGAAGTGATTGGTTGTTGCCTGATTGAGCTATGGGCAAATTGGATGGTTCGCACGGTAGATGATCCAGTGGAGAACCGATCATCGGTATGGGTGGTGTGGATGAAAAATGATGAGATTTCAATGTGGCTGCTGAGTTGAAGCTGTCCGAGTTGGAAGGTAGTGAAGGAATGTTCAAGTAGACCATTGCTGTCGGACATTCCGATGTGATGATCTGAGTGAGTAGACAGAGCGAGAAAAATATTGGACGGTTTCGACGGCACTCGGTTATGTCACGGAAAGTGGACATCAAAGTTTCGCCACCAAAACTGAGCATACGAGCTAATTCGGTTGACGTTGGCATCAAAGTTTGCAACTGTAATGATTCGCCGCTTGTATCTGCATTGGACGAAGTATCCTTCTCTGACGAATCCAGCGTCTGTTGTTTATGATGATAGGATTCGAAATAGAATTCAGCCACCATTTGTTGAAGACGCTTGGATGCGTGAAATGCAAGTCGTCGTGATAAAAATTCAGATTGTACGTACTCCTCAATGTACTGCACCAACATTTTCGATGTGAATTGTAGTGCTACATCTTCGGCTAATTTGATTCTGTTTGAATAAAATGACAGAACAAAAAAATACAATGATTAGAAACACACGAAACAAAAAACAAAGTTCAACTTTACTTTTCAAATGTTTCCAACAACCAAACGAGAAATTCACTGCGATCCAACAATTTAGCTTCGTAGAAATGAATGGCCAATTTGGAGAAGTACTGCCATTGCTTGAGATGCTCGTCTAATGCTCGTTTTGCTTGATGTAAATGCTGTTGTTGTTGATGTTGTTGTTGACTAGTTAGTGGTGTTGTTGTTGAGGTAGCAGATGAGGAATTGCTGTGATTCATAAGGCTGGCGGTCGATTGGGTGATGCTGTTTTGGATTTCGTAGGTCCGATAGATGTGCTCACGCAGGAATTTGGTGAACAGAACTGTAAACTCTTGACTTGGATCGGTTGCTTGCCGTTTCTTCGATTTGGCTTGCGATTCACTGATCGTTTGTTGATGAGCATTCAGTGCTTTCACAAACCACTCCGCTTTGAACATGGGCACACTAAATTCGTACATTTTGGTGAAGATTTCCTCTCGTTTGGAAAAGACTGGAATTTTCTTTTCTAAATAAGAATACGGTTTCGTGTTGTTGGCCAGATCTTTCAACCATTGCTCGGCGGATGACTTCGTTTTGGACGTTATGTACATGGTGTTATCTTTCGACAGTGCCGGAGTTTTCTTCGGAACTTTCGGCTCTGTTAACGTGTTCAATTCCACCTTCTTCATCACAATTCCATTCAAGTACTCGATGTAACGATTGGTGGTGATGTTGGAAGTGATAGCCGACCCATGCTCGTTCTGCAGCATGATCCCATTTGTGTAGCCGATTTTGACATTGATTGCTGTAATTTCATCCTAGTTAGTGAACGAGAATCGCACACATAGAATTAATAAAACAATTGAGAATAGAACAAAAACCAGTCACTTACTTCTTTTTGATTCTCCTCTTGAGGATAAACGTCAGGTGGGCCTAGTTTAGGTCGTTTCAACGGCCGTTTCTCGAACAACGGCGTTGATATAATCATTGGCGACATGATTGCTTCTTTTGATTCGTTCTGTTGTTGAGTAGAATTGGAGAGAAGATCAACAACAACAGCGATGTTGTTGGATCAGTGTTTGCATTTGGTAACCACAGGTTAGAGTGGTTTCTCTCCCACTGCAGTATCCAGCGGCAAGGGCGAATGGTGACCAACAGAGGGGAGTGGATGATGGAAGTGCGGAGTTCGGAATGAAGAATAAGTCCGAGATTCGAGCGTATCAATTGTACATCACTACCACCACCACCAGCATAACACACGCACACTCTGCCACCACCAGTCTCTCTCTCTCTCTCTCTCTCTCTCTCTCCTCTCGTTCTCTTTTTCGTTTCTCTCAACGAAGTTCAACCACATAGACGCACAAACGAGTAGCTTCAAGCCACTAACAACGAATCAGTGCTCCGCCTCCTCGTTGGCTGGTGGTGTGTTCACAACACTGCCGCTCACGTCACTCTTACTCGTAAACTGGCCACTGCACGGGGCTTGCTCGTCACTGTCTGCACGCTGCCAGGATACCATTTCTATTGGCGGCTGGAATTACACGCTGAGCCGTTCATAGACAACGATGTTTGCAAACCAGATTTGGATGCCTGGAATGTGCGAGATGCGCGCAATTGAGTTGCACAATCGATTGTCGGGCAATGATCTAATCCGGTTGATAGTCTGTTTGCTATGATGGTTCTCAGGCTAGAAAGACAGCCATGCAGGCTCATTTCCTTCAACATTTAAATGTGTTCTACTTTTCAATTGTCCAAAACAAATGACCAAATATTTGAAATTTTTATTTTATTTATTTTTATTCGTTTTTGGATATAAAACTGATCCAAAATCGAAAGAATCTGTCGTGAAGTGCATCAATTGTGAAAACCAAAAATTAAAGCTTAGCACTTTGCTCGACAGATGGCAGACTTGCTTTCAAAAAATTAATTTTTCAAATAACATAGCTATCGTTTGTATCGCATATATTTCAGTTCAAAATATTTTCATAACTGCGACGTGGTCTCTTTTTAACTGACATTTTTCATTTGAGTCGCAAAGAGTGCCACGTTCAAATTAAAACTAACACGAATTTTTTGAAAAATTAAACTTTATTGAAAAATAATAGCAAAATTTGTGAGAATGAATATTTGTTCAAAATAATAAAAATAAAAATAAAACAAAATAGAATCACGAAAGTGAAAAACAAAGAGTGCGAGCCTAACCTGGGTATTGTGCGTGTGTTTACAGACGAGTTTCACTATCCGTTTACAATTTTTGTTGGTTTTTTGTGTGTTTCAATAAAAAGAAAGAGAAAAAGAATGTGTGTGGATGAATAGAATCACTTAATTACAGACAAATATCTACGATGTGAATGATACGAATGATGGACGTGACAAGATGAGATATTCGATTGCTCCAATGAATGAATGAATGAATGAACGGATGTGCCAATGGTTTGCGAACATTTAACAACAATGAACAACACCACAATGCACTTGTGAGTGGTTGGATGATTATGCGACATTCACAACAACCAACTACACTCAACCTGCCTAACGAAAACTTAAAATTAAAATTAAAATATAAAAATCGAAACAATTGCGAAAATAGACGTGGATGCAAAAAAGAGTAATCTAGTAGAAGCAAAAAGAGAGAGTAGAAAGAATTAAGTATGTTTGGGAGTGTGTGTGTGTGAAGAAGTGTATGAACATGGGTGTGTGCAGATCAACAAGAATCAAATGATGTGGGGGATGGCGATGGTGTGGAAAGTGAACCGAGCCATGCCCGTGGTCAATCAGTGCGTGTAATTCGTAATGAGATGTAACGCGTGTGATTATGTTCTCCATCTCGTGCTTAGCACTCGATCTTGCTAGCTGTTTCCATCTTCTTCAACGAGGTTATGGACAAGGGTGGTGAGAGAGTACTTTTACTACTGCCACGGTCCGAGTCCACACCCGGATCCGAAACCATGTCCGACGCTGTCTTGGTTGTCCGGTCGTCCTCTCCATCATCATCGTCATCGTCGTCGTCATCGTCGTCGTCATCGTCGTTGTTCATTTGTTGGTGACGTGATTCACTTTGGTCATCTTCGTCTTCTTCCACATCGACATCGGTGTCCACCCGGTTACTGCCAACGTCGATGTCCACCTCGTTATCGTCATCATCCTCGTGATTGGACAACTGAAATAGAATGCCCAAGTTCTTGTTCACTTTGTTCAACTTGGCATTGTTGTTGATAATGTCCCTCTTCTTCAACAACATCATCGATGAGATGGACGATGATGAGGGACGTGAGACACACATTCGTTTCACTGGATTAGTTTTGGTCAAATCCAGTGGCGAATGATTCTCTTCATTGGATGATGGCGAGAATGCCGAGTCGTGGTCATTGGCGTGCATGTTCTTGATCACTCTACACAATTCAGTTTGTAGTGTGAGTTCGTTGAAATCCAACTCTCGTTTACGGGACAAGTCCATGGGCGCGTCGGCGTTCTCCGGCAAATCAGCATACATTTCGCCATTGGAAGCAGCAGTATTGCCACCACCACTTCCAGTGCCAGCACTTCGATTCGACAATCGACTAGCGTTGCGCGATGACTGTGAATGATTTCCACCAGTGGAAGCAGTGGCAGCATTCGCGGTCAGTGTACTACCAGCTCCATTCAACATCAGCCCCGGGAACGCAGCACCACCCGAGGCAGCGGTACTAGCAGCGGCAGCAGCAGCAATGGCAGCCGCCGCAGCACTATCCTCTAAATTGACTCCCTCCCCACTAACTTTGCTCATCATTTGATCGAATGCATTACCAAGCGGCAGTAGACGGGACGCATTCACCAATTGCTCATTCACCATTTGCTTGTTGAACGTGTTCTGCAGGAATAGACGGTTGAATGCTGCATTCAATGGTGAGATCGACGAGAGTGGTAGACTGGCAGCAGCAGCCGCCAATAATGGATTGGTGGCGGCTGCGGCTGCTGCTGCTGCCGCTGCCGCCAGATTTTGATTCATGCCAGCCAATGAATTGTTGCCAGCGGCAGCGGCGGCCGCCATCATTGACGCCGCCGCTTCTCCACTAAGACCATTGTTCAAGTGGAAGAATGGATTGAGTGAGAATGCATTCGATGCTTTCGCTGCATTCTCCAACAACATGGATGAGTAGGAGGAATTCATGGACGGGGCGCCACCACTGGTGCCATTGTAACTACTGCCATTGGACGAATTAGGTGAACCAGCACCACGAGCAGTCAATGGCGACATTTGCTGCCGCTGTTGTTGATGTTGTTGTTGATGTTGATGATGTTGTTGTTGATGCTGTTGGTGGTTGTGGTGGTTGTGAGAATGATGTTGATTCCGTTTAGAATTATGACCATTCAACTCATTCATCAAACTTTGAGCAGCAGCGGCAGCAGCCACGTGTTGCTGTTGTTTCTGGAATGCTGCCACCATCGCTGCATTCTCTTTGACTTTATCCACATACTTTCTACTCTGTTCGGTGAGTAGATCAGCGCCACCCACATCCGATGATTGTGACATGTTCTGTTGTCCATTCATCTCTTGTTGATTCTGTATAAGACAATGAATTTTGAACCAATTCGATCGACGTCCATACCGAGATCCTGTCAAATGTGAAGCAGAAGAAAGTAAAATTTAAAATTAGTACTGTGATAATGACAGTAGATGGCGGGATTAAGTGGATTTGAATAAATGGCAGTGATTAAATGACCGGTTGTAGAGTGGAGTAAATGATATGAGGATTAGTGTACCTGAATGTAATCAGTACATGACCATCCCGTAGTTGAATGGTTTGCATAAATGCGATAGTCACTAGTTATCGACACACATTAGTCAGTGTGTTGTAGTTTCCGATGCTCGTCATCATTCACTACGTGAGCGGAACGATCGGTTGCAGCAAAGCACCGAAATCATAACAGCTTGAACGAGCACCGTTTTGTGCGTGCGCATGCCACTCATTCATTCGCTGCATTCCCTTGAAATGTAAGTGAAATGTAGAGGATGGTAGCGAATCGAATCATCACATCAAGTGAGAAGAAAAGGAAAAGCAAGTGATCATAAAACAGAGTGTGCAGAGTGATCGGACAACAACAAAACAAAAACAACAACAACAACAACGCCAGCGCAAAGATAAAGCAATAGAAACAAAAACAAAATAGAAGCAACGAAGAAGAAGAAGAAAGAGGAAGAAAATGAAAATGAAGAAAGTAAGTAATGATAACCTTGAAGGAATGGTGGTAGTAGCGAGTGGAGGAAGATGGCGAGAATGAGATGGCGCGATTCATCAACCGAATTGCTGTCAGTGTTGTTGTTGTTGGTGGTGGTAGTGTTACGCGTGCCTCAATGCCCAGTCTCAGTTTACTTTACATCTCGCATTCGGTCGGTTGTTTGGTTGGCAAGCACACACGAGTAGTGCACGATTTCAATCGCACATACGCCAAAATGTTTCCACTCCAGGCAGAGGATTCAATCATTGAATGAATGGAGGCAATTGTGTGATGGACACTTGAATGGTGGACATAATCATACTCGAATTATCACCACTACTAGCACAGGTGATTAACTACACAAACTAATGTCCTCCACTTCCACTAATCAACTTCCATATTGTCTTCCATTATTTCACCTTCACATGGAAAGAGTGAGAGTGAATTGAAGTGTCCAGTTATCCACCAACATTCGTTCATTATTTGTTTGCATTCATAAGCACGTACGCACGTGATGTCATCTAGGTGACGCATCTCACTCATCACTACCACCCTAGAGAGAGAGATGAATTCAATCGATTAAACATGGTAACGAAGAGAAAGGAGATAACATTCGCTCAAAGAACTTGATTGCACATTGCAGTTTGTAAACGACAATTCAATTTATGTTTTCGGAAATCAATAAAAAAAAGAAGTCAGTAATGACGAACAACTACCACCATGATGATGATGATGGAGATGATGATGATGATGAAGATAGAGAAACAAAAACAAATCAAGTGAAAATGAGAGAACGAGTGAAAGAAAAATAAGAAGAGAAAAAGATTGAAACGATTTGGAATGCGAAACACGAGTGAACGTGTGCACCCCAGCAAATGTTGAAGAGGGATAAAAATAGTGGATCGAAATAAGCAGACAAGCTCGAAGAAAGAGAGAGAAAGAGAGAATGAGAAAAGCGATCGTGGAGCGAAGTGATGTTGCACTTGACATTGAAAATGAGATGCTCATGTAGAGTTGGAGGCAAGAGTGCGAGTGTCCAACCAAAACAAATAGATCGGAGTGAGCAAACAAGTGTGTGTGTGTCCACTTCAATCCATCAATCAATGGTGGAGAGGATAATGAAAACGAGTACTACCACTACCACATTACTGACATGACCAACTCGCTTATCTGATTAGTGATGCGAACACAGCACGTACCACGCCGGTGCCGTACACTTGGCTCGTAAATCAGTGCCGAGATGGAGAAAGAGATGGTGGAGATGGTGGTGGACACACACCAGAACATGCACAAACGAGCAATACAATCGATTATGATCGACAGTGATCAAGTGATGCACAAAAGAGGATGAATGAATAGAGAGAGGACTGCAATCACACTGACTCGTCGAAATATTTGAAAATCAATTTTCACGATCATCTATACAGTGTGCATCCATGTTGGTTGGATAATAACGCGTGTGGCTGAGAGGAACACAAGAACCTTGAACAAACCGATTTCAATTAGAGAATGATAATCGATAATGGAGAATGGAGTGGCCAGTGAATAGTGAGCACTGGCTCCCTCCACTCTGGGCATGTGCACACACGTGTACTCCTAGAATGGAACTACCATTGTGTGTGTGTGCAACCAATCATACACTGCTCGGTTCAACTCTTTCTTGTGTGTCCATCACTACTTCTGTCCCCCTATCTGTATCTTTCCACCCAAATGCATATACTCTCTCTCATCTACTTGTGACAATCACACCGTCGTCACTATCGTCACCACCGAGGGCTGTTTTCATTTTATTATTATTATTACTACTATTCGTCTCACTTGTCATTATGATCATCATCAGTGTAAAACTGGAAAAAAAGTTTCCAATCTAGTGAGACAAAAGTGAAACGACCACTTTGTTCGTTCAGATCTAGAAATGGATGTGTGTACTGCCAAACGAGTAGAATTGCAATGATTGCGTAAATACACATTGTGGTGGACACAGTAGTAAGAACTTTCACTTAACTGCATGCACGACCTTCATTCCAATCTACCTTCTCATGTTGATCGCACTTTCATCAAAATTCAATGTAAACATTTCCACCATCGTTTTGATAATGAACCAATAAATTCGGTATTTCAAATATATCGGACATAAGAAACGGTGATGAACACAGAACACAGCACGCTTGCTGGCGTGTGGAAAACCCGTCTTGGTAGTGGTGATGATGATGATGATGATGATGATGATGATGATGATGATGATGATGATGATGATGATGATGGTCGTAAAGTGAAACTCGACATCGTCATGCTCGTCATATGCAAGTGAACAGTATTATTCCATACTTCTCACACAACCATACCTGTGTGCGATGTGTGTGTTGGGGCAAGAGGTTTGGTGAAGAATGCACGTGAAACTTTCCACGTAGATCTCCTATCAACTCGAGCGAAAAGTTTTTTTTGTTTATTGTGGAAAAAAGGATAGAATTGTTTAATTTGAAGAAAGAAAGAAATAGAAGAAAAAGAAGAAGAAGAAGAGGATTTGTTTCCATTCAACTCAACAACAACTTATTGCTTATCGAGCCGAGAGAAAAATAAAGAAAAAGACGAAAGAAAAAAATGAAGAAAATGAGCAAGCAAAATGAAAACACAGCCTAGCATTGACACACACACACAAGAATAATGAACACGAACGAGATGGAAATAAATCGAATCTCTAATTGGAACCATAAATTAGTGATCATAACGAGAGTGATGAGTATTGGAGACGTACAAGGACGTTTGTGACTTAATCGCTTCGAATTTCATTCACTGCAAATTCAAATGAAAGAGCACAAATCGATTAATGTACACGCACGCTCGACTTGTTGTTTGTTTTCAAATCCACACACACACACACACACACACACACACACACAAATTGAATATAAAAATGAAAAGAAGAAGAACCGAATCGTGATTACTGTGAATGTAAATGAGAAAGGGGAGAGGGATTAATGGATTCGCGATAGAAGATTGAAGAGAGAATGGATGCATTTGCATTCTCTCCATCCACATCTTAGACCATTTGTTCGCTAATCATCTACTGCTTAATGACTCAATTAATCGAATACAATCAGCATGCAGTGTTGCCAATGTAACAACCTTCTCGTGTATCCATGTCCAATTACTGTCATCTGTCCAGTGCTCTATTCCCATGCATGTCCATAGCCCATATACCACAACCATGTCCACCACCACCATCATCATCATCATCATCATCATCATCACCACCACCTGTTCACCACAGCAACAAGTGCAAAAAGAATCATTTTTTTCAATCGCCAAAAAAATGAAAACGGATATATGATCGTGATATGGATTGATAGAAATATAGAAGAAGAAGAAGAAGACGAGAGAAAGAGATTGAAGGTGATTCGATTAATCTTCTTAGACAGAAGAAAAGAAACAAACTTGGATCACCTGGTGTGAGAGCGAGATTTGCATCGAATCGAGTGCACAGTGATAAGCGCGATGTGTTCGAGATGGAAGTAAAAGGCAAACACACATGGAAAGAATAACGAAAGTAGAGGAGATTGTTGTTGATTTGTATGCGAATCACACACTCGCTCACTCACAAACACTGGAGTGATCATAGAGCATAGAGCACACAGTGCCAATTGAATTAATACTCATAATGCAATGGAGAATACAAGAAACAAGAGTAACGCGCATCACACTCAACAATCGAACACTGTTGGATGTGAAATCGTGATCGGACATTCTCATTTCATGCCCGACTATCAAACAAATTGAAAAGAAGACGAGTCACACTGAGTCCATTGATTCGTGGTGTATCAATGCCATGATTCAATCCAATACAAGTGAAAGATAGAAATAAAAAGAAAGAGACGAGTGAACTTACCATTCTTGGACATGCCCACGTCCACGCATTTTCGCAAACGACAAACTTTGCACGAGGTTCGATTCTTCTTGTTGATCACGCACTCGTAATTGTTCTTGCATTCGCCCAATGTTCCTTGCGAGTTATACGTCCGACCAAAGAATGACTAAAGGGAGATGAATAAAGAGAGAAAAGAAGGAATGCAAAAGTGAGTGTATGATCCAGTTCATGTTCGTGTTCACTTCTCATTGTGGTCAGTGCATCACATTCCATCTTACCACCACCACCATCTTCCGGCTTGCCACTCTCTCGACCCTATTTCGCTTATGAATTATTGTACAAGTGCACACAACTGCATTCCGGCACCATTTCATCTTGCCGCCTTTCTCTTTCATTTCTTATTCAATTTTTGTTCTCAAATCAACAACAACAAAAAAGTACAAAAATCCAACCGAACATGATGGCCGGCATGAGCGAGCAAGGAATCACGAACTTCTATCCTCTTTTCCATCTCTCTATGTTCTCTCTCATGTTTATGGCTTTTGATGTTTTGAGAACTCACTCCACACTTCTAATTGAGTTATATCGTATTGTTGCATTCATTCAATGAACTCTGGCTCCTATTTCCATGCAACACATAAACATACATAAGATTTAAATTGAATATCGAACAACATATTCAAGTTCACATGTTCGGAAATGGCGATGAGCGAGAGAAAATCCGTAGCAAGTAATAATAATAATAAGAAAACAAAAACTGGTGCATGGTAAAGTAAACAGAAGTGAATGTGATCGTAAAGTGGAGTGATGTCTACCCTATAGTTTCTGACCAACTAGTGTGGATGGACACACTGGAGTGGGAATAAATGGACAACACTATTCGTACACTGATCACTCTAGCCCACCCAGAGGTTTATGATGTCTACTGTGCACATCCAAACACTATCTCGGTGAGATGAGAAATACACCGATAATAAAACAATGCCCCTGTACGCTTATGCTCGTATTTGCATAGAGAGAGAGAGGAAGTGACGAATGGTCGATGGTCGGGGGACGAATGGATGATGGTGGACAAGCACAGCAGTCTAATTAGAATCCGAATAGCAAACTCCTTCATGATTGAACAAATTAGAGCTAGTGACTAATGTGAATGAACACATAACTCGACAAAAGCTGGACAAAAGCCAGTGAACGACTAGTCGGTGCACAAATATCACACCTGCACACGGACAACGTTAGCGAACAATTCGAGACAGTGTGAAACGCACTCTAATGTGCACATGAGTAAGAGAAAGAGAGAGAGGTTGTAAATTTTCAACATTGTCGAATATGAGAGCGAGAATTATACGATGATTTTTATGAGGCAATTTGTCTCGACAACCAAATCGAATAGAAAGACGAGATAACGAAATGAAGAGGAGAAAACGAAATGGAATCCAGTGCAATGGCGGCATCGATTGATTTGCCAGTCATCTCCTCTCACTCAAGTCGTTCTCTTTCTTTCTTCTCAATTTTGTTCGATCTCGTTCACCTTCACACGCGAATCTCCACAACCACCACCATCACCACCTCCGCAGTGGTATGGTATGCAGGAATAAGTGTATGTACAATTAACACACGCACTAGTCAAGAATAAGCGACAAGTTGTGTATAAATCATATGCCCAGCCATAGTGACTAGAGTGAAGTGGATTACCAATTCAATGTGTAGTGATCACCCGATCTGCACATTGGTGATGCACTGTAATGACCAATGCACTGTGCACTGGACAGTGCATACGGACATAAATAAAACAATCAGTGATGATGGTGGTGGTGGTGGTGGACAATGCGACGACAAACACTGACCATTATTTATGGACACTTTGTGCTCATCACACTAGTCGCCATGTTGACGTTGTGTGTGTTTTGTGCTCGCGAATCGATTAGAAGGATGGCTGGACACTCGGAGAATAACAAACACAACCACAATCCCACGCATCAACACATACAAACAAATAGACAGAAAGAGAGAGAGAGGGAATGATCAAAGTGGAAGATCGCGATCGATGTACGATGGCGATATTCTCTCATGGCCAGTGTTTACCGTTCTCATAGTGAGCAGTTCACTTGGCTATTCGCACACTCTGCATGCATGGGCACTGAACAAACAATTCTTGGTCTCCTCTCCATCACCATCATCACCACCACCACCATTGCACACAGTAGGAGGGCAAGGAGAATGCGGCGAACAAATCGAAGTGCGAATCTCAGTGGTGGTGATGATGGTTGAGCAAGTGGCCCGTTCAAGTGTGCCATCAACTCTCGGCCTCACTTAATTAACCGACCAACCCGATTGAGTGAGTGACACTCACTTAAGTGGCCATTCATACGCGACTGGCACTGGCACACCATCAATCGATGTGCGCAGTTCGATCCACCGATCAAGCACCGTCAGCCATCAACTTCTCACCGTCCATCCATCCATCTACTTCTATTCTCATTGTTTCACTTCATCACGCCAATTAGCCCCTCTGTACAAGCACCAACTAGTGTTGTGTGTTTGCAGTGCTCTTCTCTCCCCATATAGTTCACATCGAGTACTTTGTCAATCTCTTCACTTTGTCCATCGGGCTTTCTCACCTTCGTGCTGTTACCTCGTCTCGAAAGAGGCAGATAGCGTCAATTCTTTTTTTGTTTTGTTTTTTGTTGATCGCTCCCATTTCTCGTCTCCATCCATCTATGCCCCTTTCATTTTGGTGGCATCAAACATCAAACAAAGCACTAGTGCACAAGTATGTAGAGCCTATAAGGAGAACACACATTCGCTGCCTGGGAACAGAGAAAGAGAGAGAGAGAGAGAGAGAGAGAGAGAGAGAGAAAGAGAGAGAGGAAGAGAGTGGATGTGCATCTCATCTCCGAACTCGATCATAACTCATCGGACAATCAGCGTGTACAATCACCAATCCACTTCACATCCATCGTGCTCGTCAACCATCCACAAATCAAACATACTGACTGCACACACACACACACACACACTCCACGTGTGCGGCATCCCCTTCCACCGAACAATAAAACGAACGAAATAAACATATTCCAATTCCATAATGATTACCTTCGATGTGCACTTCTCTGCACACAATGCACGCAACCAAAAGAGTCCAAGCAAACAAATCATTAAAAGAGAGGAAGAGGATGAAAGAGATAATAAAATGAACAAAACGAAAGGAGTTAAACAAATAGACCTATGCTCCCAACACACACGCACACATCCAGTGTTGGAAGTGCCCGAGCCAGGCTAGTCGTGGGTAATTAAATTCGATGAGATCAAGTGGAAGATGGTGATGGCGGTGGACATGAGTGAGTGATTAATTAACCCTTGTGTGAGTGTTTGAATATAATGCAAGTTGAAACAAATGAATAGAACGGTTGATCACGAGCTCGTTCCTCTTACTCAATCGCCCATTTCCTGTACTCGACCACCGGGGGTGATTGGCGTGTTTATTAATTCATTGTGCGTGATATCCATGCCGTGTATATATTCCACTACTCTATACACAACACACACTCACTTTGCATATGACTCATACAACAAGTGGATTAGTGAACGAGATTGATCGGATCCAAGCAAGATCAAACCCCAAACCGATGGACCACCACCACAACGGTGATGGATGTGATGTGATGACCACCACCATCACCATCATCATCATCACCAACATCACCACCACTAGCATCTCCCATCTAATCAATATGAGCAATGCAACAAGTATCGGTTACATTGTCCAAATTGAATAACATACCGGCACGAACTGCTCTCGCTCTCTCTCTCTCAAACACAACATGCACTATCCACAACGATGAACAAACACCAAAAAAAACGATGTTTGTGGCCGTTTATTTAGAATGAAAAATCGTGGTTAGGAGGACTTAATGAGATAGTGGAAGATGGTGGAAGTGTCTCGTAGTGTAATGGACAATTCACGAGTGAAATATAAATCATAACACAACCGCACTCTACAATTATTGTCCTCATGCTCAACACAACACCTGTTCCATGTCCGGTGCTTTACTCCATTCAATTCAATTATCCACTTTATCGCTTCCATCTCTTTCTTTTTCGTTCATTCGAATCACAATTAATCACTACATCCTCGATTTCACAACAACAACCTTCATCCTCACATTTGAGTTCATCATACAAATGAGTGAAACGAAACAGAAAGATGGAAACTGGAAGAAAGCGATCGATTGATTTAGATTCTGGTTGCCCAGTTATAATGATGATTAAGTGATCGGTCACACCGAGTATTTGGACATTTGCATTTCAATTATACGCCACGCATCTGCAACCATCATGCTGTTCTCATGTGTCCAGATACAACCACCCCAACACATCATTTCTCATTTCTTCTTCTTGTTGCTTGTTGTTTGAAGTGAGCAGTGCTCAATGCTCGATCGATTTACCGGTTGTTTGAATGGAGAAATGAACTTGAGAATGATCATCATTTGCCTCTCTCTCTCTCTCTTGTTGGCTGCATCGAATGACAAATGAACGAAGTAGTACGCGTGAACAAATTGATGCGTTCGTGTGTGAGTGAGTGAGTGAGTGTTTGGATACTGGATGTCTAAACATTTCAATCTTGTCGTTCTTGTTGTTGTTCCTATTCAATAATCATATTTCTGCCTCGATTTTCGTTTCTCTATGGGCGTTTTTCTCTCTCTCTTCAACTTCACTTCTTACTTCTTCTTATTATTTTTTTGTTTCAATCGACTGCATCTACAAATCTACTACTATCGTCAGCATCCACATTTGTGTGTGTGTGTTCGAAGGCAATCATTCAATTGATTTGTTTCTAATCACGTGCATTTTACACACACACTAGCAGCATCAACAGCAGCAACAACTTTAGCAACAAAAACAACAATTTCGCAAAGAAGTAACAAACATAAAGTAATGACAAAGATATACAACCATCCAATGAAGTGGAAGATGGAAGAAATACTGAATGACGATAGTGGCTAATCGGATTATGAACAAACGAGCAAGTAAGAGAGGAAATGGTGGAGTGGATGGTGATGTGAAAGCGAATGTGTTCGCACAATCAGAGAGAGAGGATGTGAATGCATCACGAATCGGTTACAAGCATTACTCCATCATTACAAGTCCGGCAGTGGACAGTGTCCATCTCTGCACACACACGCACTAATCACTCTCTAATTCGATATATTCTTATCAATGTTGAAGTAGAGAGTGGTTAATCTGTAAACCGGATGGAGTGTCGCATGTACCCCTGTGTCCAGTCCACTTGAATCAATCGAACATTGAATGTGGATGTGGAGTGGGTTAGTGTGAGAGTGGCGTGTGTCCACCACACATGCATCAGTGATCGATTAGGATGTGAGTCAGTGGTGGTGAGGTATGGTTGGCTAGGTGCATGTGAGTGATGGATGGGCTCGTCACTGACCACTCGTGATGAGTTGATCGTAATGTTACACATTCACTCGGTGCCCAGTACTGTACACGCCGATGTGATGGAGTGGTGATCACTGCTTCCCCTATGTCCATGCTGTCCCCTTCTGATATTCCACCATCACATCCACCATCCATCTACTACAACTTCATTCACCTGTCCTCCTGTCACTCAATGTCCTGTGCACTCACTCTTTACATGCTTGTTTAAACTTTTATTATTATTATATTTTGTTATATCCAAATATGCGTTCACTTCACCATTTCAGCTATTTCACTCACTCACTCAATCGATTGCATGCATTCATCCCTAATCGACTCGAATTAGACACTCATCTCCATCTTAATCAACTTTCAGGTAGCCAAGATGTAGTGACGAGAAGTGCAAAGAGAGAGAATGCGAGATTGGACAACAACAACAACACCGATGCAACAATAAACGACGCGAACAGAGGCAAGTGAAGTTAATAGAAGTCGTCCACAAGTGCAAACACTTGGTCATTTTGTTTGTTTGAAGGTTAGCACATTGTTGTTACTCACTAAAATTCCCCTTTCTGCTTTTATTTTTTATTTTTTGCTCGAATCGAATAGAAATGTGGAAGAAAAAAACAAAAATGTTGAACAAACCAGAAGAGGGCTTTTAGGTGAATGAGAGTAGATGTGGAGCGTTTCATTAATTATAGCCGAATTGAGCAGTGCGAGAAAACGATGAAAAAGAAAGGAAGAAAGAAGTGACTGACACTTGAGTGTGATCAGCATCGCATCAGCAACAATGTTACAACTGTCCACTGACAAATCAAGGATTACTCTCTCTTACTCATATGTTGGTGATGCTGATCGAGTGCTACTGCATGCGCACAAGTTGTTCACATTTGGCGCCAAACAAGAGCAATGTGGAAATGTGCGAGAGTGGATCGATTTTAAATTGCACTAGCACTCGAGTACTTGGTCATACAAATGTGTGTTGCATGCTTCATCTTTGATTCTCTCTTTTCTTCCATACAGATTGCCACTTGTCACAAGCAACAAGAACATTTCACTCAACAACTCCCTACAAATAATATAATAAATAAAAAGTAGTAAAAAAGTAGAAAAAGTAAAACAACAAAAATGAATGAATGAGAGAATGAGCGACATGTTATGATTACACGTGTGCAAGTGCACTATTCAAACACACACACACACAACATGCTGTGCTAGAATGTCATTGAGAGCGACATTTTGGTGAAGTGCAATTAAAACACAATTAATACACTAGTGAAGTGATGTTGGATAGTGATGAGAATGGAACAATCGAATGCTTGCATCCACACATGGCCAACTCGTAGTGAAAGTGTCGCGTTGTCACCATGTCCATTCACTGCTCATCACTTGTGTGCTCTCGTTTGCATTGTGTGCACGGATGCGTGCTCACCTCCATCCACACACAACACAATGCTTGATGAACACAATCGTCTCGGTGGTGAACGTTTCATATTTGGCCACACTCGATGTGAAGCACGCACAAGCACGAGTCTGTAAATAGCACTCATTCATTGCACACGCTAATGAGCATCGCACACACACACACCTGATGAGTGACGATGATGAGGTGACGATGGTGCTGGGGGTGAGTGAAAGAGAGAAAAACAATCAGGTGCTCCACCATCGTGCCAACCAAACACAAACGACTCCCGTTTGAATGAGGGGAGAACAAACGAAAGTGAAACAAAGGAGCAGCATGAAATGAATGCAACAAGGTCATTGGAGCTGGCAGTACAGTGAAGTGTTACTTGTTCGCACTCTCTTTCTTTCTCCTTCTCACCATCATCATCATCATTACCACTTGATGGTGGACGCATTGCACTGGTTACACAAACCCGTTCACCCCTCCACCACCACCATCATCATCGCCATGATCGATTAAGTAATGCTAATTCACGCACTGCAAGAATCACCCAGCACGGGCGTCGTCATGCTCTACCTCTCACTTGCGTGCACGTGAATCCATCCACTCTCACTTCCCCTCTAGCTTTCTAAACCACCAACATCACCTCCCCTTGCATTAATGTGCAAGTGAGCGAGAAGCGCACACTCATTCACTCACTCACTGGATTGGAAGTAAATCGTCTCAACACTTCAATCAAACTGCTTCACTCAATCGTTTCAATTTTGTTTCTGATCAAAATGTAAGAAATTCAAGGTTAGTCATGTTCGTCAACACTACCATCACCATTATTACCATTACAACCACTATCGAGCATGGTAGTCTAAATGAGCATGCAAGAAAGAAAGAAAGAGAGAGCAGACGAGAGCGCGATGCAACAAGAATGAATAGAACAAGATGAAAAGAGGAACAGGTTCACGTACGTGTTGCGCCAGTGTACCACGAGCTGGCCAGTGTGCAACTAGTGATGGATGGCGCCCGCACTCACGCACACTTATTGCAGGTACTCCATACATACTCCCTCTTCCATTCTTTCGAGAACAATAAGAAGAGAGCAAGTAGGGGAGAAATACTAAATTAGAATGGTGGAAGTGAATGCGAACAAAACAAGATGATGACGATGACGACGACGATCGTCGTGAGTGTGTGATTGATTTGAAATCATTCAACAAGTGGAGAAAGTAAGCACAAATCAGTGTAATCACTTCAAACAAGAAGTGAGGAAAAAGTGAGAGAAAACGATGAAAAAGAAGAAGAAAAGAAAGAAAACAAAACGTGGTAGAAAATGAAATGAAAACGAAGATAGTAAGTTAGTGGAAGAAGACGAAAAGAACTTCAACAAACAGCGATGTAAGAAAAAGGAAAGAGAGAGAGAGAGAGAGAGAGAGAGAGAGTGCACGAGCAAGTGTGTGAAACGAATTCGAAACAAGTGAGTGTGTTGTGTGTTGTAGTAGTGGATGAAGATGATGAGGAGAGCGAATGCAATTGGCACGACATACCAAGGTTACACACACTGGCTCACAACACACTACCACACCATCACTACCATTATCATTACGCTCCAACAACAAATCAATGCGCAAGTGAATACAACACAAACATAGATTGAAATCAAGTGAGAAAAGATGGAAGTGAGGAAGCGAATGTGGAGATGCTCCAGTGGCGAGAACACAACTTCTATTCCGTTTCCATTCTCATCATCACTTCTACTACTACAACCTCGTTCACTGTCCAAATGGAACAGGTGCAAGTAGTGGTCACCTTCACTGTTTAGCTTGATGAGTGGCACGAGTTTATTTGTACCAGTGCTTCTATCCACCATCATCATTAAGTTCAGTGTTGGCAATTC